>CAEFZX010018839.1:0-20931 GCA_903066825.1 Alfaro cultratus | reverse complement strand
TATACACAATATATATATATATATAAATAAAACTCCTAAAACTTAATAAAAACATTACCATGGCTTAAAATAATTTCTCAAATTATGGCATATTGCTTTCATCCTCCTACCTTTTTAATTATTCTTTTGTATCCTGTCAAATCAGCCATCTGTTCAAAAGTCATGACACTAATATTAAGACTACAAAGAACTTAGAGTTGGTTTTGTTCAAACATGTCAACAAAGTGACTGAATGAACCATTTGGGACTCAGATATTTGCCAGACATGAACATGTTCAATCGTTTTCTATTTAATGGGAACCAGTGCATGAAAACGAATAAACTGACAGGTCTCTATCTGTCTGTGTGTGTGTCTTCTTGGGAGTGTGTGTGTGTGTGTGTGTGTGTTTGATTTTAGGTAATTTAAATTGGTTTGATGCTTGGTGAATTTGCCCACTGGAGCGACACCTACACTATTACACCTATACTAAATGAACAAATTATGTCAGTTCAACTTGTAATTGCATTTCAAAAATGACAAACAATAGAATATGTGACTCAGAATATTAAACTGAACACAAAACAAGAAGACTTTCACCATATACATTCTATTAAGTCTTCTCAACCAGCTGAAATGATTGGTGCAAACGATGATATCAACGTGTTGACTTTATATGTGGTGTTGATTCTAAATGTCCTTCTCTTCAGCTCACTTTGTATGTGATCTTTTTTATCACACATTTTCACCAGTTTGCAACAAGTAACTTAAGTTCTTCATTTGATTGAAACCTATTTTAAAGGGGCAGCATTATGTATTTTCCAGGCACATAGTGCCATTTTATAGCACAATCAAGTTACCGTGTTAACGTCAGCTTTAGAAATGCATTAAATATGACATAATAACAATTTGATTTAGTAATTTAATGCCTTGAAATTGGGCTTCTGTCCCTCTAATAAACTTATGCTCTTTCTGAAACTCTGCCTTCAGAAAGTTATCATGTTATAATGATGAAGTCATGGTAACATGGTGTTTGCTAATTGCTGCTGGTTAGTCTGAAGGAGCGGAATTGGTAGACATGAGGTAGAGCTGTCCACCCACAGCTGTTCCCCCAACATACTGTTGTTGGGCCTATTCCTCAGGTTGATCTAACTTTAGACTGGGTTTGTGACTCTGTCAGGTCTCTGTATGACCACTGTGAATCACATCTGTTTACAGTGAGAGTTGCCTTTTGTTAGATTCCGTTCATAACCTTTATGGACAGAATTTTGAGGCGTGGTCAAAGGGTTACGAGGATCCGTTTTGGTGGTCTCCTGATCAACTCTTAGATAAAGTGGTTCTGTTGGCTTCATCACACCTCCAGCTTCCACTGAAGCAGTTCACAGAAGTATAGAGCGCTTTCTGTGGGTCATCAATGAGGTTCTGCCCAAAGTGGAGGACTGTAGGTTTTTCTCAGGATGACCTCCAGTAAAAGACCATGTCTCTGTTCTTGTGGATGACAGACAGGACTTTGATTTCAGCTGAATTCAAAGAACTGCTGTGAGGCTTATACTGCTAGGCGCTGTTTCAATATGAATAAAACTTAAGGTATTGGGCACACATTGCAGCAGGGCAGCTGAAAGTGTATGTGACTTTTTTAAAGTATCATAAATGGTCATCATGACAAGAAATCACTCCATTCTGGCAAAGTGGCACATCAAAATGTTACACCTTCAATATACAAAACAGTGAAACATCAAAAGTGGTATATAGACACCATAGATGTTTCTTTACATTACTAAAAACTTGCCAACATAAAGTATGTGGCAAAGTAATAAACAGTGTGAGAGCATTTTATGGTTCCCATGTTGCAAAAACTTAGAACAGCGTCATGGTTGTCACATAGTAACTGTCTCAAACAACAAAAAATTAAAAACAAAGACATAAATGTGTTTGGGGTCTGCTTGTGAGAGTGATGTTTGTTGCGATTGTGGAACAAACCATAGCTAATTTCTTTTTTTAACCTATGACATTGTTTCTTTTGAGACTCTACTATGATGTTTCACAGCATTTGAATGCGTCGCAGATGAAACGCCCGTGTTTGCAGCGAAAGGTACAATTAAAAGGTTTAAGTTTGAATACAAACGTTGTGGAGAGGCGCCACCTGTTTTCTCCTTCAGAGCTCATTCAATCCGGTTCCCAACATGTGATTTTCACAGCAATTTCCCTTCAGTTTCTTGACATTTTCACTAAGAACATACTCATTATAGTATGTATGCAAACCCAAGTGAGTTTGTCTGAATGCACGCTTTTTTCCTCTCTCTCTCCTTAAATCTGTGTGAACAAGCTGCTCGTGCTTGACTCTCGCTTCCTTTGTCTGGAAAACACATTGCCGAGGGAAACAAGCACATTCATCTCACACTGTGCACGCTTGGTAACCAGGGAAAACACTAAAAAAAAACAAAAACAAGATGTAGAGCAAGACACAGGAAACTTGGGACTGGACGCAAACCAATGCCCAGGGATAGAGAGAGAACAGGATTTAGAGGAAACACTGCCACACACACTTGTATATTTGGATTTCATTGGATCCAATAAATGGCTCTGAGCTTGCTTGTTCAGTCACGTAGTGGTTTAACACACATTAGAAACATAATCCAAACAATGAGATGCAAGTTGAGCATTACCCCATGGGAGAATATTTAAATAGGACAAAGAAATTCTCTAAAATGTTAAAGACTCAGTGCATGTTGGAGCTCAATGCGAAAAATAAATGTTCAATGAATGCATGGAGACATGAAAGCTTCTTCTACTACTACTCTTTGAAGAATTTCAACTGATATAAATTACCACATTAAATATCCCTTTGGGATAAATAAAATATTTTTAAATTTGAATTGGCAATTTTAAGAACGTTTGATGGTTTTAGATTTCTGAGAAGGGTGTAAATCACTTTAAATATTCAATTTTTCATGATAAAATGTGTTAATATTTTATTAACACATTTTACCATTAACACAGAAAACCAATGCCCCTTTCACATTGTTTTATTAATTTAGTTTATAAATCACTGAACGGCTCAGCACCACAAGACATTAAAGATCTGCTGTTGTTGGATCAACCTTCCAGACCTCTCAGGTTCTGGTTCTGGTTCTGCTCTGCATCCCCAGAACCAGAACCAAATGAGGAGAAGCAGCATTCAGCATCTATGCACCACAAATTTGGAACAAACTTCCAGAAAACTGTAAAACAGCTGAAACACTGACTTCCTTTAAATCTCGACTAAAAATGCACCTGTTTAGAATTGTATTTGAAACGTAATCAATTACAAATTTAATGATTATTGGCTGAAAGTGCTTCTAATATATCTAATACTGACTGCGTTGTCTGCATAAAGTAGGTTAATGTTATTAACAGAGTTTTTGAAGGGCCCAGTAGGTCAATGACCATTGGCTGAGTTATGTAGGTTAAATATCACAATTAACTGAGTTTGGTAGGTTAAATATTAAAAATGTTTTATTTAGGGTAGGGTTGTTATGGCACTTGACTTAATGTAGTTTTTGATTGTTGATTCTATGTTGCATGACTTTGTGTTTTTGTGTTTATTATGTAAAGCACTTTGAAATGCCTTGCTGCTGAAATGTGCTATACAAATAAAATTTGATTGATTGATAAATAAAATCTGTGTTAATGGAAGGAATCTGAAAATGTATTCCATTAGAAGTAATTGCAATAAATACAACGCAGTCATGTATACAATGAGCAAAACATTTTGCATTAATTCGGTCTGTGACACTTCCACTGCCAAAGTCCTGGAAACAGGAATACAGCAGGTCTACCTTTGGTATGTTTTTTATGAACTACATCTTTCTGATCTTTTCTGATCTTTCAAATACAATTTGCTGAAATGTATTTTATAACTAACCTAACTCTTACAATTTATGACTTATTTTTTAGGTAACTGCATGGCTGTGACTGTGTGACATACCTGATCAGTGACTCCTGGTACAGTGATGGTGACAGTATTACAGTCAGAATCAGGACTACTGTCCCACCAGTGGCTAAGTCCATTCAGAATCCAGTAACTGACCTGATTAATGATTAATGATCAATGTCGGGCTGATACTGGTCTCTGAGCATGTTTGTTAGCTTCTGAGAAGCCAACGTCTAGCATGCCTTAATTAGTCCCAAGGCACTATTGTAGAAAAATTGAAAAGACAACATGTTGAGATAGATGTTGATCTCCTCTTTCAGTAGGGGCCATTTACAGTCTACAATAAATATTAACCTAACTATGTGAGCAACCTTCATCTGCTGAGTGTCTGTAATTTACAGCATCGTTAGATATTTACCAGATAAGAAGTGTTTTAAGATTCCTTTGCGGGGCGTGCTGTGGTGGCGCAGGGGTTTAGCACGCCCCATGTTTAGTCCTCGACGCGGACGTCGCGGGTTCGACTCCCGGTCCTGGTGACCCTTGCCGCATGTCTTCCCCCCCTTCTTGTCAGTCTACTGTCGTGGAAAATGCAAGCCACTAGCGCTGCAAAAAAACTCTTCGAAGAAAAAAATGATAAAGAAAAATTCATTTGCTTTAAATTGATGCATATAAAATCTAAATTGCTATTTAGAATTTACATATCATGCATGTGAAGCATTACCAATGTATAGCTGAACAAATTAAAATCGATGTGAGGTGTCAGTGTTTCAGTGAAGTGTGTTTTTGAGAGCCATCTGTCCTCTGACAGGACGCATGTGTAAACATTGTACTCACGATTGTTGCTTAATTTGACACAAAGTCATTCAAACCCTTTCATTTTATAATCCCATTGATTCTGATGACTAAGTGGCACCGCTTAGAAGAAATATCAGCTTTGTTTCTTCTCAAACACCATTAAATAAACCATTGTTTCATGTCCACTTCTCTTTGAAAGCCACAATTCCAAACGATCAAACGCATCAGTACGTCACTGGACTTCAGTGGTCCAGAAATCAGAACTACTCATTCTGAAAAAAACAAAGTCCTTGTGCTTTGACTGGTGAAGAGTGTTCTACTTCAGTATTGCTCTGTCTTGAAGGCAGTTGCTGTGTTTTTTATTTGGTTAGCTAGCAAATTTGTATAAACTCAAGTAAGCAACCACTTACCAGTAAGGCTATGCTTTGGACTTAACGTGTGGATGAAAAGTAGATATTTTTATTCTATCCAAAGTCCAAAAGCATGAAAGCGTTTGAAAATAATCTGGCTTAGAACTCAGAGTAAACTCCATTGGCAGACTGAGTTCTGTCCAGTTGGTTTTGTCCTATCAGGTTGCATTGAAAACAGTCTTTGTTTTTCACACAGTAACATCATTTTATCCAAAGTTTTTATTGTCACTTTTCAATTAAGTCAGAAGAAGCACAAAGACTTTTGAACATTTAAAAAAAAATAAAAAATTCTTGAGAGACATGCTGGCTGTTCATTCAGGCTGCATCAACAGAGGCCTAGACTTGTAGTCTCTCCTATATATAAAATTGTTTTTTTGCCATTTTATACCAAATTTGCGCCAGAGTGTAAGTAAAGAGAGTATTGCAGGGTGCTGTATTTGGGTGTCACACCCATGGGGTGTTTTAACACTCGCTCTTATACCAGTGATTTAACACTTACACTTTTTAATAGGTTTTGCTAAATTTATGCAAGATCTAAATTTAGATCTTGTATAAATGCCTTGGGATTTATACAATATTGGCAGTCTGGAAACTGCCAATATTTTTGGATGCTTATTGGGGAAAAGTCTCACATTTAGAAAGCACCATCAAGGTAACTTACATTTGCTGTAGTTGTCATGCCAAGGCACTAGATGGTGCTGTAGCTGAAATACGCATGTGATTTCGATCCTTAAACAGGAACCCATCCTTGATGACCCAAATGCTTATGTAGCACACATATAATGAGGGGTAGGAGTGGATGATGTGGACTGAAAATTTTGTTTCACAATATTTTGTGGTAGTATTGTGATAACAATAAAAGTCACGATTAGAATTTGTGACTTATTTTTTAGGTAACTGCATGGCTGTGACTGTGTGAGATAGCAAGATTAATCCCACAAACACAAACACTGCTCCTGAGAATCAAACCTTTTGTAAAACACTTCACTAATCACATTAAAAGTGTGTCTAACACTAAACTACACACACTAGGATTTCACTCAGCATTGGAAAGAGCAAGAGCTTCTTAAAGGGACAGAAGCCAAATTCAAGGTGTCAAATTACTAAGTCAGTTATTTTAAGTCATATTTGATATGTGGAGCATTTTTATAACTGTAGGTAACAGTTACTTGATAGTGCTATAAAATGGCAATATGAGACTGGATAATACATAATGCTGCCCCTTAAAAGACTTCATTATTATTTTACCTGATTTTTTTTGCTGACATGATAATGTAAATAAACATAGCTGAGTCACTTGGAGCATGTACACCATGCTCCTATTTTAGAACAGCTTTGATCTGCCGAAACCAATAATAGTCAATTCTAATTTTCCATAGCAACTAAAAGACAAAGAATCAGGACTACTAAAAACACCACTGAAAATATATCGTTTTCTTCCAGTGTTCCCACTGTGAATAGTGATTCATTATTTATGACCAGCAGAGGCAATATTATGTTCTGTTCATTAAAGAGCAGTGGCCTTCACTACTGCTTTAAAATACAGACAATGTGATTATGGAGTGGACAACTGTCAACATATAATGTCAGCAATTAGTGCAATTAGCATAACTAAAATTTAACAGTTGGGCGTAATACTCACAGAAGAGTCAAGTTGAGATACAAACTTGAGGTACAAAAAGAAAAAAAGGAATAAAAAAATATCCTCCTGGGATTATTTCTTTTAGCCAAAACACAAATTTAGCGGTGTGGATTGTGGTTCCCAGACAGACTGGAACACCTTCAATGATTTGGAGAGATGAGCAAATATTAGTGTCTAAAAGAAACGTACATACATTTGTGTTTTGCTGTACTAATGAAAACCTTGTCAATTTTAAAAACAGAAAACTGAAATGAAGAACAATTAAAATTATGTTGAGTTAGAAATACGGATGCAAGGTATTACTGAGTCAGTCTAAAGTTCATTGATCTTATTGATCAACTGATGCCTAACTGATGAGCAGCCATTTTCTTAAGTTTTCTCTTGTATTAAGATGGATGACCGTCGTTCTAACAAAAGGGCAACGTTTTTCTAATATGCAAAATTAATTAATTCTATTTAAAAAGTTGTCAGCTGTATTAAATACTGACTGAATAAACAGAAAATTGCAGTTCTCTCTTATTACTAAACTTAGACATCTTGATAAAATATAACAAAACAGGAACCTCTTAGGTTGCTGAATAGAAAAATAAGATGGAAATAAAATATGTGAAATACTTAGAAAAGTATTCTTGCACTATGTGGTAAAACGTGAATATGTTGGGTGTTTATATTTTAAAACAGTGCATTTTGCGTCCCACAACGGACTCTGAATGTATCATTTCTCTCCTGTGCTGGTATGGCCCCGCCACCTTTATTTTTGTTTCCACTTTAGAATGGCCAACGGCGCCCTCTTTTGGTTGGTGCTTGGTTTACAACACTGAAAAAAGGTTTAAGTGGACTTTATTAGTTATTCTATTTTAATCTTCTATAACATTAATCGGCACTTAATTGTAACTTAGTTAATGATTTGTGTCTCTAGTTAGAAAAGAAAATTCTCAGGACAGAAAAAAATACAAATAAAACTGGAATTGTGAAAAACAGACCATAGAGAAAGATCATTTTTTAAACAAAAAAAAATATGCAAAAAAAACCATGTAGATTTAATGTAGAACATTTTAGTAAAATACACCAAACATGACTGTGAACCATTGCGTTTTCCTTCACCCTAACCGTCCTGCAGGAAGGTGAATCCCAGCAGCCTGCATCTCTCTGCTCAGGTTGGGACACAGGTGGCTGCTTTAGAATACCAATACAGAAGTAAAGAATAGGTGGAGGGTGACTCCGGCATTGGTATACCCTGTGGACACACACACACTCACACACACATACACACACCTACATGCCCACAATCCCGGCACCTACTCCCAACTGTGGCAGGCCAAATGTCCCACTCAATCATGTTGTCTTTTCCTCCCTTGTTGTCACTGCCCCAGCATTGCTGCCACAAACCAGCACTCCTTTTCAGCTGAATTTCCATCCTTATCACAACGCAAACAATCAACGAATCCAAATATGGCTGTACCGCCGTCTCGTAAGTCATCAATCTTCACCTGAGCTCCAGATTTGTGGGTAGAAACTGCTGGAACTGCTTTAATGCATGCGCCTTTAGGGGACGGTAATTGTTTGCTCCTTATCACGTTCTGAGAGCTGTGCAAAGTGTCAACAGTGTTTAAAAATAATGTAGTGCACACAACAGATTGGTCACTAAACCAGAAAAAAGTGCTGAGCTTTTCACTATAGGAACCTGTCTGACAACATGAAGTAGGTTTAAAGATATATACATATAATGTGTTGCTTGTTGACATCTTTTTACCTACTTCATGTTGTCAGACAGGCTCCTATAGTGGAACTGAGCTCTGCTCTCCAAACACTGGACAGCTAAGTCATGATTTACCATCTAGGGTATTTATTTTCCCCCTTGCCCAGGTCATGCCCAGGTAGATGGCCTCCTTTCCTTTGATAAAGCAAACCCTAACTCAGAAAACCTTGTTGTATTGAATCTACTTTTTGTAATATTTAAAACTGTTTTTTAATTTGAGCAAAAGCAAAAGAAATGTGTAAGGCAACAATTTTTATTAGTGTTTTTAAAATGCTGCAGCCTGTAACACAGAGGAGGCCCTGAAGACTCATTTATAGTAACTTGTTTTTTGATTTGTTTTCAGTCATAATCAGGTTGATTATGACAGAAAGAGCAATAGCTATACAGAAAACTCAGAACATCCACAAAACGAAGGGGAGGCCATGCTGCGTCAAGTAAAGCTACTTCTGAGAATTTATGTTAAATTATAAAAATTACATTCAAAGTAGTTTTAACTTAGCTGGAGGCTGCTGGTGGTTATTCACATTTAGAATGGTTGATGACTGAGCAATAAAATTAACAAATAGTGACATTTCAAACCAGCCTGCTACTAATTTTAATTTCATTAAATGTATAGAGTTTATATTAGCATCCAAAACCTTCTAATGCTTGCAAAGTTACAACTGTTGCTGCTGTTGACATTTTTTCATGGGTCAGTCCATAAAATAAACCTGTTAAATGGCTTGTTGGTACAGACAAGTGAGCCAATCACATGGCAGAACCTCAAGGTATTCAAGTATCTAGACATGTTGAAGAAGACTTGATGTACTGGTCTTCTTACAGTATGTATGTGTATACGTACACATAAAACAACATCTTTAAAAAGGAAACACATTGAACAGTCAGGCAGACAGGCAACAGCAGAAGAATCACTCCCATCAGCTAGAAACAGAAAACGAAGGGTGCATTCACACCTGCTCTGTTAGTTCGCTGTAATCCAGCTCTGGTTCATTTGCCTAGAAAGTCTGATTCATTTGCAGAAATGAACTCCGATGCAAACCAAAAAAGTGAACTCTGGTTGGTTTCTCTAAAATCAATTGTCCTGTTTTTGTCTGTTTGTTGGACTGGCAGCCTGTCCATGTCCCAAAGCTGTCAGCTAATGGCTGCTGGAGTTGGTATATTTTGAAAGGGTTGTTCTATATGAAAACAATCAAAGCTTAATGCAATAAGTTTGTGATGAAATCTTCTGGCTCTCAGAGAATAGTTTGAACAAAACAACAAATTCTTGAGTTAATGTCTGGAAATATTTTCAACATTTTTTTTTTCCTTTTAAGAAAAAATTGCTACAATATAAAGTGTTATAGATGTATTTGTCATCTTACAGCCACTGACTTCAATGTATTGTAATGGAAACTTAAGTCTATTATAACTGCAAAATATTGTATGAACTAAATATCATCTATGACACACTTTTTACACTTTATATGGAAAATAAATTAAATCATGTATTTTACCTTTATGTTTCTTTAAGGCACAACTTTTTTGAGTTTATTCAAAAGTGCTATGTAAAATAAGTGGCTTAAGCAAATTCTGAAAAGATTTAATGAGTAAAACTATATTTACAAATTAACATAAACAAAGACGAGGAAAAAGTGGAGAAAACCCTGAGAATCCTTAGTGACAAGCCTAAATAAGAGTTGTTGTTAACTATTGGTGTTAAGGAATAATATAAACTTTTAATATTATTTTCAGCAACAATATAAAGATTTAAAGATAGAAACAAAAACTGATTAAAATCCATTGATATAAATGCACTGAGGCCTCAGCTGTGGATAAAACTGGTGGCTGTTGATGATTAAAGCAACTCTTTAATGTCTTTGTTGTCGTCTCCTGGGAAAGTAAAATACTTTGTTCCTTCACTTGAGTAGTTCTGTTCTTCCCTTTGATTAGTTTCTAGTTCCCCATTAAGTGTATGCTGAGGCAGATTAGTTAGTTTTCATTCCACAAACAAATTAAGAGCTGTAGACTTAACTGTCTTTTTCTGTTGCTTGCATGTCACCCAGCAGGCCTAATGAAACATGAACCAGTTCACCTAAACATTAGGACTTATGATCATATCAGAACATGAGCAGCCCACGCTGAATAAACACGGCTCATTTACAGTAAATATATGTGCATATACTGTATGTATGAACTGTTTGCCAGCTTATGGGCCCAATTATCCACTCATCACAAAATGATGTCAACTGAAAGCGTTCAGTATCTTGGACTGAACCAGTGCTCATTATCTGGCTTTGTAAAATGTTTCTAGTTATGATAGCAGAGACTGATAAAAGCTACTTTGATAAATTTGTTTACTTCTGTTTTTATCAGCATCCAGGAGAAAAATAATCTGCAGCTACAACAATTTTTTCTAGGGTCCAAGCAATCACTGATGTTCAACCCTCAACCCTCAACTGTATGTCAATTTGTTCCAGTGGCAAAGACACAATGTCTTACAGGAATGCCACTCAGTCACCTTTCTATGCATCTGACACTGTGACATTCACAATCTGATGACCAGAAAAGTCAAACTGCTGCTTACAAATCCCCAGGCCAAATGTCTGAAAGTGAAAGTAAAATCAAAACCCTAACATTCTTTCTGATTAATTCTGTTAATAATAAATAATAATAATAATAAGAAATAATAATAATAATAAGAAATAATAATAATAATAAGAAAATGAGACTGTGCAGTGAGGGAGAAGTGATGAACCCCATTATCCCAGTAGACATGCTCTATTCAAACTGGGAAAATGTCATGATTTGGGTTTTTCTGTGTTTTATTTTAGGTTTCTGTGTCTTTCGAGTCTCCCTGTTGTCCTGTCTTCCCCTTGATTGTTCCCAGGTGTGTCTCGTTCCCTGATTACCCTCTGTGTATTTAATGTCATCTGTGTTTCTGTGTCAGGTCCTTGTCGAATGTGTCGTTCCAGTCTGTTTTGCTGTCCATTCGTTTGCCAGTTGCTACCAGTTTTGAGCCTGACCCTTCCATTCAGCTGTGCTGCCTGGATTTTGGATTTGTGTTTTTCACTATTAAATCACCATTTATTTTCTACAACCTGGGTCCGCTGCGTTCTGCCTCACCACCTCACACCACACTATGAACCGGGGAATGACAGCAGTAGCTGCGTTTCCATTACAAACATCAAAATTCCCATAATGTAAAAAAAAAAAAAAAACACACAATTTTGCAATTGCTGTGTTTCCTTACAATAAGAAACATGATTAAAATCAGACATGGATAAGTTTGTAGTTTGTTTGCGTGGTAAGTCATTAAAAAACTTGCAGTGACATCATCGTCCTCTACCACTTCCTGTCGTCTTCTTCGTCTTTTCCACCAGTAGTAACATCCAGATGTTGGTCACAGGGCTAGAAGTTTTTATCAATAAACATGAGCTTTTTCATTTCCATTAGCAGCGAGTGAAACATGCTTTCTTCAGTTCGCCAACATACATGGTAAGACAGAGGACAGTGTGAGAGACACTTCCTTCTCCAAAACAGAAATGTGTGTGTAAGGGGGCACACTGTTGTTCTCCAATTAGTCACTGAAAGGGATTGACATCTGCTGCTTGGCGAGTGTTACATACAGTACTGTGGCTCAAAGCTCCATTATTTGTGAGTTAGGTGTTATGTAGAAGTGGTGATATTGTGAGACAAGGCCGCTTTGTGAAAGATTGTTTAAATGTTGGTCTCATTCTCTTACGCAGCATCGTTCTTTGGTGTGACCTTGCATCAAACCAACAATGTGACTGAACACCCTGTTCAGTCACATTGTTCACAACACAATGACCTTCTCTGAAACACATGCAATCTGTATTGTGTTCAGTAAGTAGACATACACCAAAAATCATATTGGCCTCCTAAATACATAATGGCCCTAACACACCGTTGTAAATTATAGCTTAACAAAAACATTTGACAAAAAACAAAGACAAATTTAACGATGCTGTATGATCTCTGGAAAACATACAACTTAACCCATCTTTTCAAAATATTTTTTCTCTTTTTACTCATTGAACTGTCTAGACTACTCTGTTTTAGAACCTGCTCCTCTAAAACGTTACATCCACTGTGTGTATAAATGCATAGCAATACTTCATCCAACTGGTCAAATACTTGAGATATAATATCCATCCAAGCTATTTTTGCAAAGGTAATATTACATCAGAAGCTGAGTTTCCTTTATCACTTGACCTGTGTGATGCAGAAAAATTTCCATCCAGTTTTGTCAAATACATTAATTGGGACGCAACTGAAAAATCACCACATGCTAGCTCCAAAAGTTCATATTGAAAGGCATTTTATTATTTTTTTTATTGGTTTGTTTCAATGGAGAAAATTTAATTTCAGAATGTTAAATTGCACAATTTCCAGGTTGATGGAAACCGGTCGACCTAAACTAAGATGATAATTGCAATTCAAAATACTAGGCAAATCAATTTTCTGCTTTTGAAACTCAGAAATTTCCTCTTTTTTTTTTTTTTTTTTTTTTTAATAGAAAATTCCTTAAATTAATCTAAAACTTTTTGGCAGAAATTCACTCTTCCTTTATTTCCCTCCTGTCTACAATGGGCCATCATAGTTAATATATGTAGTTTATCACCACACACATTTTTGCACATAAACACAATTTGGGCACCAAGTGAAAAGCTTGTGTCCCTGTAAGCCATAAGAAGCCTTTTACATCTCCCTTTATCTTTCAGTGCAACTTTGACGACTGGTCATCAGTCCACTTTATGTGTTTCTGTCTTATCAATAACTCTCTCTCTGCTTGCATCCCAAATAACTGACTCTCGTTTCTCTGCTGTGAGATTTAAAGGTGCCTGCGAGCGACAACTGAAAGACTCTGGGAGTGATTGGACAGCATTAAAGGCCGTTCAGTGTGAACAGCGGACATCTCTATAAAAGAGGCCCGCTGTAGTCAGATTGAAAATGTGGCAGCAGCTGGCAGGATCCTTGATTCTGGGCACATTTCGATTTTATTGGAGGTGTGAAGATGAGTAAGGTGGCTCTGGACGTGGAGATAGTGTCATTACCAGCTAGTTCACCTCGAGGTTATTCGCATTTCTCCATAAATCCCCAGCCTGCTCTCACCTTGGCCAGGTGCCGCCGACCGCTCCTCGTCCATCTCACCAGATCTGTCTGAGAGGCTGGACAGCCCATTGAGCAGATCGCCTCCAGTGAATCTGTGGCTCAGAAGCTCCGTCTGTCAGTAGCACTGTTAGATGTGTTACTTATGTGTTTCAGCAGTTAAGTAAAGGGAACAACCCTAACGGCAGAGCTCTGTTCTGTATGTTTTTACTGCCTTAGGTTACCACCTCATTCTAATCAACTGAGTACATAAAAAGCTCTGAAAAAAAATTAAGAGACCACTGCAAAATGATCAGGAGCCTCATGCATAAAGCGTGCGTGAGCACAAAAAATGTGCTGCGCCATATTTTACGCACACATCGGCTTCTATAAAAATTATCTTTGCATCAAAGTTTGCGTAAATATACACACACTCACCTAAATACACTGAAATCTGACTCCGTACAGTGGTATTGAACTAAAGGAGCATTGAATCCAATGTTTTGTCATGACTGTATTGTTTTATTGATTAAAACGCAAACTGCAAAATCAAACTAAATTTCTCCTCAGAAAATAATCTACCACACACAAAAACACATAAACAAAATGAAGATGAGAGTAGTGGGAAGACCTCACTCGAATGTAAATAGTAAATATCCTCAGTTTTTGTCACATAAAGATTGAACTGTGCATCGGTTTGTGCGCCGAAGCACAGAAAATGCATATTGTGTCCTTTCATTCTCACAGAGGAAGAAAATAAGGGTGGATCAGATGTCCTTTACTCCAAACAGGTCAGGCTCGATTTTTCTTGAAGTGGACAAGGTGTTGGCAATCACACATGTACATAAATATCTGTGCAAAGGTGTGCATAATTGAGAAAGATGGCAGCTTTGGCACCTCTGGAGGACATCACCAATACAAGGATTGGAGGGAGTGTGTGTTCAGAGATCTCACTGACCTGTTGGCACATGAAGACGAGTGGCTTATCAGTTGGTTTAGATTACCCAGAGCAATTTTATTGGAGCTGTGCTAGGAACTGACCCCCGCGTTACAGCGGGAAACTAGAGGAACTGTGTATTGCCAGTTGTCGTTCAAGTTTTCTCTACCCTAGGTTTTCTTGCAACCAGAACATTCCAGCGAGATTTGGCAGAAGGTTGGTTATTTCACAGTTATCCCTGAGTCGAGCCATGCCAGCTGTATGGGACGGTCTTATTCGTATGTTGCCCTCTTATGTGAAATTCCCATATACTGTGGCTGAACAGGCAAACATCAAATTGCAATTTGCAGCAATGAGCCAAATTCCAAATGTAATCGGAGCTATTGACTTTACTCATGTTGCTATAAGGCACAGGTGTCAAACTCCAGTCCTCGAGGGCTGGTGTCCTGTAACGTTTAGATGTGCCTCTGCTGCACCACACCTGAATAGAATAATTAGGTCATTAAGGCTCTGGAGCACTGATCTACACAAGGATGAGGTAAATAAGCCATTTCATCCCAGTGTTTTGTACCTGTGGCACATCTAAAAACTGTAGGACACCATTCCTTATAGCAGGACTGGAGTTTGACACCCCTGCTATAAGGGCACCTTCGGAACATGACTTTGCTTTTGTGAATTGAAAGCATTTCCCTTCAATAAATCTGCAACTAATTTGTGATGCGCAAATGTGTCTAACAAATATAGTGGCACACTGGTCTGAGTCAATTCATGATTCATTTATACTGCGGAACAGTAGTGTTGGGAACAAACTTCAAGCAGGGATCAGATACGATGGCTGGCTTCTAGGCAATATTTAAATTCAACATTCATGTGGTCGTCCTGAGTTACGAGGCATATTCAGTTCATTTCCGTTTCTTTATTCTAATCCATTCCACTTATCCTCAGATGACCAAGGCTACCCACTTGCCACCCCACAGAAGGCATGTCGCATTGTGCTTACATGTGGCGTGCTGCATAATGTGGCAAACCTTCATGGTGTGCCTGTGATTGATGTGGTTTCCCACAACGATGAACCAGACCCTGAGCCAGCACCTGTTACTGAGCTGGATACAGCTGCGAGACAACATCATTTGGGTTTTATACATACATTGGAGAACATATGGGTATGATCACATAAACTCTTTATTTTTCAGCCATTTTCTTTAGTGACTCACTGATATCACTCAGAAACTTGTTTGTAGGTTGCAGTTCAGCGCAAATGTCCCTCATAGTTTGGACAATTTCTCTTTGTGACTGCAGCACAGCATTGGTGAGAACCCGACTGGACTGATGTCCACCTCCATCCGAAGCCTGCGGCTCCTCTGCATTAAGCTCCACCTGTTGACCAGAGGCAGGTGCTGTGGATAAACTGGCTGCAGAACCGAGTTCTTTGGGGTCTCTGGTGCTGCATTCCCCAGTTTCCACGTTATCTGTGAATAAATATAAACATGAATAATTCTGTGTCCACTCTGTCTAATGTTAAAACATATTACATTTTCAGTATTGCACCATTAGTTCTTTACAACTACATTGGCATACATACCAAACATGTCAGATTCCCCTTCGTGTGCTGCCAGAACGCCAGAGAGCGTTGCTGAGTTGCTGCAACCACTGCAGCAACTCTTCCTTCATGTGGAGTTGGTTCTGCTAAACCTGGCCCTCCACCTGTTGCCAAAACACTCCGGCAATGTGGAGAAACTTTTTTTCTTGACATCCACCTTTATGTCGGACCATTTTTTCTTTATTTCGGACAGTGATCTCAATTCTGCTCCTGCTGCATTGACAGCATTTGTCACCTTCTGCCACTCTGTTTGCTTCATCTTGTTGGTAAACCCAGAAGAATGAGTTCCAAATATGATTTTTTTTTTTTCTTGCCTCAACCTCTGACACCAAGACCTCCATTTCACATTCGGTGAAATTATTTTTATTCGTCTTTCTCTCTGCCTTTGCCATGGTAACTGGGACACAGGATGGAAACCTGCACTGTTTTTATACTGATTTGCATATTTATTTATGGGCGGTTCAAAGGGTAACTTGCAGCTGCGCTCTATTTCCTGCAAATTAGGATTTATAAAGGAAAGGTGCGCACGACTTTATGCATCCGATTTTTTTTTTGTGCACCTCACTTTTCTAAATTTTTCCATACGCCAAGTTTTAGTGTGAAAACTGCGCACTCTTTTATGCATGATATGCGGTTAGCGATGATGAGGAAGACGCTGTGGATCCACGTTGGAATGAAGAAAATTATGATTTAACGATAATCCAGAAATACAAAGTCCAAAGTCCAGGTGGCACAGAACGAACAGAAGGTAGCAACTGGTAACAATGGACATCTAACAACAGACATAACGCGACAAGACGAGGACCCAACAGGGCACACAGGTGGGTTTAAATACACACAGGGGAAACAAGGAACAGGTGAACTCAATCAAGGGGTAGACGGGACAACACAGACTCAACAGAACACAGGAACCTAAATTAACACAGAGAAAAACCCAAACCCTTACATTCCCACCATGCATGTCAATGTATAAATTACCTTAAGGCATTACATAGATCTAAGTCTAAAGAAATTAAGTACATTTAAAAATATATCTTTGTCTTGAAGTGATATTTGTGTCTAAGTAGCACTAAGCAAACGCAACTTATCCTTCCTACACAAAGCAGTTATGATGTGATTAGAATTTCCACCTATTAAAATAAAAAAAACAAAAAAAACAATCATCTGGACTGCATTATGCAAAAAAAATATTACTAAGGAAATTTACATCACTACATATGAATAGAAGTAGTAACATTTTCAGGGACAAAAGATAGATAAGATTTATTTTATTTTCTAGTTCTTGGGTTTCCTATTCCTCTGATGGGCAGCTGCCTACATCAAATACTACCTCTGTATTCACATGTTCAAGAAACGTTTTATTGTCTTAAACCAAATATTTCTGAAGATTCTCAGTTTTCCATGTTTTTATGATCAGGAAGATTTCAAGGACGCCATTTTGTTTTAAAGGCTCATTAGAAACATCCATCTTCATTCATTACTTATAGAACTTGTGTGATGAGGCGACAGTCACTCCTCGTCCTCATCCAGCCGAGCGGCAGGCTGGATAATTTTACACTCATACATGTGAAATTTTAGTTGTGCTTATGCAGGATAGCAACGACACAAAACAGTTGAAAATGTTCCATTTTTGTTGCCGTCTGCTGTTGCAGAAAACTTTCATGTTTTGCTGTTGTCCGTTGCTCCTGTAACAAACTGCTGTGAAGTAGCTAACTCTGCACAGGAGAGAGGCTGTTCGATCAATCTGCATTATGTAATATTAATGTGTTAAAATTGCATGCATTAATGCATTAATGTTAACGGCTTCAAAACCTTTTCATCCTTCCTCATTCCCGCGTTCTGAAGCTACATACAGGGAATGAGCATAAATGTTTTTCTTTTTTTTCCTGAAGTCTGTAAGAGGCATGCAAAGTGTTAAAGTCATGGCTCTGAAGGAAAACCAGGCAGGAGGCTGCAGTGAGAAAAAGCCACCATCTCTGCTTTACTTGTAGCATAGTGATTATCCACCTGCCAGGTATTGATTTTTGAATAGCGGGCCCAGCAATGCTACTCTAAGCCGAAAGGCTCTGTCAATACAAATCTCATAGCTACATTGACAAAGTGAAAAAAATTGAATTATTTCCACTGCAAAAAAGAGAAGGCAGAAATGATGAGGTCTGCATCAACTTTGTGCAGCCACAGAAGAATTTTCCACAGACAGAAGGACAAAAAAAAAGTTGCCAATAGTTCATCTGGGAGACGATTAAAAAATGATCAATTTGAACTGACTCTATTTATAATTAACAGATACTGCTTGAGTGATAAGTTTTCAATATTGGGATACTTTATGTGATTCAGAATGTTGTTCAGTAAGACAGTCTAATTAATAAAGTTTTCAACAAGGATGTTAGTGACTGAGCTAAACCTCAAATCAAAAGCCTGAGTTTAGTTTCAGCTTCATTAATTGTCATCAGGAACATATCAACACAGACAGGCACATAGAGCTCATTAAATTAACATGTCAGAAAAATAAGCAGTAATATACAAAGTCATCTGCATAATCTGACTTTTAAAGCCCTTGCAGTGTAACGTCCTGTTTCAGGAAGCCTGTGTGTTTTATATTAATAATTTGCATCTGTTTTTTCTTAGTAAAAAGAACAATCAGATGAAAATGAAAGAAATTCCAACTTTATCACCAAAAAGAATTCATCGGCAGTGTTTGTGCCGAGCCACAAAGTGACCTGCTGGTGTGATTTCAATGATCTGATCATCAGCCCAGGGGACAAGTTAACGAGGACAGGGCAGCTGATGCCGCTCTGTCATTCAGATTGAATCTGAAGAGCAAAATGGTTGCTTTAACAGGTAATGGTGCATGAAATCATTGTTCTTTTGTCAACCGTTGTTACCGCCATGGAAACATGGGCTGTCATCATCACTTTGCATCCAAACGGTAACACGGCCGAGGCTATTGCTGCTCGGACGATAGCACCCAAATTGATCGTTTATTAAGTCTTCAGAAACTTAAAGAAGAGAGCTTCAGTTGGTGGCAAGATGGTGCAAGAAGCTCCTGGGAAAATTCAGCTAGTACCAGAACTGTCTCCTAAATAGGATTTAATTGAGGGATGGAGTGACACCAGTGGAATGGCAGCAGACAGCAGTGTCTACGTCTGTATTCAGGAGGCAAGAGTTTTCAGCATCGGGATGGTTTCAGGAAAGACAGCAAAGAAGCAATTTATGACCAGCTTAGTGTAGTCCATACTAGGAATGGACTACACTAAGCAAAAAACAGATGAAGCAAAACAAGACTCATCATGAGAAAGTGAATGGTCTTGAAAATGAAAGGTAGACAATTTTGAATGAACATAAATTTCTCAATATTAGCCTTTCGAACTAAAACGCGTCTTATTATTGAACATCAGTGGATCACAGGAACATCTAACACAAATATCATTTTTTAACATTTCTGGGAGATCAGCCAATTCCCTCGATGGCATTTTGAAGCCTTCTGCTTCGAACTAACAATCATTTTCAGCTCCCAACAGTGTTGATATTTCTTTGGACCTTTTTTTCTTTCCCCTGTCCATTTCTCTCCACTCTGCAGGACTAGCATGTTAGATCCTGCATAAGAAAGAGAAAGAAACAGACCCAGGCAAAATATTCTAATTCAGAAATGACAAGGAAAAACAATAATATTATATCAAGATTATTGTCTGTATTATTTTTATTGCACCAAAATAATAATTAATGTTAGTGTGCTTCGGTCAGAAAGCATGTAGTAGATTAAAAAAATTGTACTGTGAATCTACAGGCTGTATATATACAGCAATGCATTCTGGGTACAAAATAATGGTAAATGGTCTGAACTTTATCCATTTAGGACGGCCCCATAGCGCCTCACACTACATTCAGTGATTCACGCACTGATGGTGGTAAGTGTCTTGCCCAAGGACACAGATAGGGGTTTTAAACTGGCAGCCCAACAGTTACTGTACACATTTTTCCCTCCTGAGGCATCGTCACCCCAATGACATCATTTGCTTCTCCGCATAAGGGTGGAGGACGTGAGGACTGCAAATCTATTTTCTTTACCTTCTTCAAATAATGTCTAACTACTTGAAGAACTTCAGATAAGATGAAACTGAAAGTTTACAAAACAGCAGGGAAAATTAGCTAACAAGTGTGCTTAAAGTTAGCAAAAACACTAAAGCGCTAAGCGGAAAGTTAGCTTCATATTAAAGGATCCAGGAAGCTGGTGGACCCAAAATAAAGTTACTAATGAGAAGACTAATGAATTTACTAGGAAGAATAACTTTGGAAGAAAAAGACCTTTGGAAGGCTACGTGTTCTGCACTGACACAAACCTGGATGTTTGGAAAAGGCTAAAATAGCTGGAAAAACTATTTTATGACTGTGATGTTGGGATTTTAGCATATTACCAACATGGTATTAGCAAAACTAACTAAAACAATATATTTTAGTTGTATATTTCTCTACATGAATGGCCACATAAGCATGTACAGTAACTTATGTGACTAGCTACAGATGTTAGCTTAGAATAAGGTGACCAGATTTCCAAGACTAAATCTGGGGACATTTCTTGCTCGGTGATAAAAAAAGAAAAAAAGCTAATTTATCAAAATAAAATGAAGAAACTGGGACAGTTGCAGTTTACATATTTATTAATATTTAAACATTAAAAATCAAATATAAAAGCAGGAGCGCGTCTCTCCACACACTGGTAATATTACTATTAATAATAATAATAATAATAATAAAAGTCATAGAAAACTAAAACTAGAAATATGGGGGCAAATTGTGTACATACTTTGTA
>CAEFZX010018838.1:0-27969 GCA_903066825.1 Alfaro cultratus | reverse complement strand
TATTATTATTATTATTATTATTATTATTATTATTATTATTATTATTATTGTTGTTGTTGTTGTTGTTGTTGTTGTTTGTGCATGCACTTATCCATCTCATCTGTCTGCCATTCACATTTTTGTCTCTTGTCTTCAGACAAACAAAAACCAAAAGCCCCAAAAAATATGTTTTAAAAGGATGGAAAACTTTTTACATTTGAATCTGGGAAAGCATGGAAATGTGAATAAGTTTTGGAGTCTGCTCACTCTTATCATAAATACCACTAAGTGCTTTTGGCCTTTTTATCTATCAGATTGAACACTGTATAGATTTTCATTTTGGTGTCTCCTGCTTTGTCAGCTATCCTGGGCATGCACACCCTGATGAGCAACCAGCAGTACTACGAAGCTCTGGCCAGCAGCACCATAGTCAACAAGCAAGGCCTCAACAGTACGTAAAACACACACACACACACACACACACACACACACACACACACACACACACACACACACACACATCTGCTCACGCTGTACGTATGAATTCACTCGAAGTTCATTGGATTGTATGGAAACATTCGCAACAGGACCAGCATTCATCTGACAAAAACACGTTTATGTGGCGCCAGGCAGAGGAACGCTGACGACAGCAGGCTTGGATTTAAATGAAACAATCATTCAGTCAGTCAGAACGAGAACACTAACTTTAAAATAGACAATTATCTTTAGCTCTTTGTTTTTGTTTGGGGTTTTTTGCTTTTGTTTCAGGCTCAAATCCCACGTTTTCTCCGTTATTGGGGGAAAAAAAGGACTCTACTGAGTCATCTGTTTACATTGAATTTTATAAACTATTGTAGAGATTTTCTTCGTCATTTGGACACGCACACGCTTTGAAACCCATTGTACATCTTCTGAGGAGACGCTTTGTGTTGGTCTTTCTCAGCTTTAAACTGTGAGAGAGCTTAACGCTTCCACATTTATTCAGCAGATAAATCTGTATCCGAACCGCCAGCTGAAAGTGTTGGTCACGATCGTTTTCAAATGAACAGTGATAAATGGGAGAGAATAGGAGAATTATTGACTTGTTTTAGCATGGTAATCCTAATGTGTTTATTATAAACTTAACTATGTTAAAGAAATTTTAAAAAAATTCACAATGGCGTTTTGAAATTTAGCTTTGTTGTTTGGATGGGACTCTCTTTCCAAAGCATAATGAATGACTTGAGTACAGAGTATTTTATACTGTGTTCAACAAAAACAGTTTTGTTCCCCTCAGATTAATTTCTCTACAGTAACATCTAATCTTGTGTTGCCTCCCAGGTGTGATCCAGTGTACCCAGTACAAACCAGTCCCCGACGAGGAGCCCAACTCCACTGACGTCGAGGAAACGTTGACGAGGATAAAGAGGAACGATCCCGACCTGGTGGAGGTCAACCTCAACAACATAAAGGTGGGAATGTTTTATCACACACAAGAATGACAACGGAGCATATGATCGAAAAATCCACTGTGCAAGATTTACAGAAGAAAAAAAGAAGAAAAAGACTAAATATATTCTGTACGTTGTTCTCCAAATTAGAGGATGAAAAAAAAAACAGTGTCCAACAATTATACTATCAAAATGAAATATTATTTAATTTGATATCCATCTGTACAAAAATGGGATACAAATGATTTTCCAAAATAATGGAATTAAACTATTTAAATATTTTGCTATTTCGTATTGTCTCATCAATGCATTCTCAGAGTTAAGAAATCTAAAACAAAGACGGATCCCCGGTCAAATGTAAACATTTTAAACTGTGTAGAAGAAATCATTTAAATTTCAATGGATATGTGTCATAATTTTAATGTTTTCTTTTTAATTATATTTCAGGCTTATAACTGAATCATTGAAAATGTCCACATCTGACAAAACCTGTATTTTGGAAAACTAAAATTCTGCTAGAATTCAGGTAGACGCTGCAATTTCTGTAAGCCTCACTTTCCTCCACATGGTCTGTGTTTTTAAATTGGTTTAACTGCACGGCCGTAATCCAGTGAATCCAGTCGGAAAAGTGTTTTAAATTTAAACCAGTGGATAGGCTGGTTTTAAATCTATTTATGTTTGAAGCTTTTAAGGTTTTTAAGTCGTCTTGCTCAGAAATGCAACGTGTTCTCCTTGGTACCCAGAACATCCCCATCCCAACACTGAAGGCTTATGCCGAAGCACTGATGAAGAACACCGTGGTGGAAAGGTTCAGCATTGTTGGAACGAGGAGCAACGACCCTGTAGCATTTGTAAGCCTTCCGGGATTTCACCTAAATAAACACAAAATAACAGCCCTTCGTAGAAAATGCTTAACTAAGTTCCTGCACCGTTTCTCCTCAGGCACTGGCAGAGATGCTGAAGGTGAACTCAACTCTGAAGAGTCTGAATGTCGAGTCAAACTTCATCACCGGGGCTGGAATCCTGTCCCTGATCGAATCACTGCAGAAAAACACCACACTACTGGAGATTAAAATCGACAATCAGGTACCAGCCGACTCCCGCATGCCGCTCGCTGCGGGCGGATTCACTTTACACAAGCCATTTGTACCACTTCAGTCTAATGCCTTTTAGATTACATAGTGATGTCACACTGCACAGTTATGCATCAGTGACTCACTCGTTTTTCATAACACGCCTCTGCATTTGTTCTTTTTCCATATTTATCACTTAGAAAGAAGGAGACGAAGAGAAACGCTACCTTTTTCTGCCATCTCTGCGTTTGTAGCAGTTTGGGGTTTTAAAAGTTTCACTGAAACTAAATTAAAAGTGCAAAACTTGCATTAAAGTGTCATTATTTACCAAATAAAGCAACCTTGGCTCTTTTGATGGACTTTTAATGCAACTTTTAGCACAACTCTGTGCTAAAACGTGTTTGTGAACACACCATAAGAACTGTAGGCGGTGTGTTTAATATAACATATTACATATTTTCTTAGAATTAAAAGAGAGGATTGCGATGAACAAAATTCTCTTCAAAAAACAGATTAGCAATGTCATTATATCACCTGATAATAAAAATCTTTCACCGTACAACTCATTGCTAACTAAAACCAGGAAGTATTTATGTTAAATGAAAGTAATAATTATTGAAAAGTGAATAAAAGTTAAAAAAAGAAAAGTTCTTAAAGTTGATGATTACACAATTTGAAGCATTGAGTTTGTAAAGGGAATCCCCAATCAGAAGCCAATGCTTGGTTGGGATGCCAGTGGTTTCTTAACCCCTCTTCTTCCTCCTCTTCTTCTTCTTCTTCTTCTTCTTCTCTCTTTGCGTTGCTCCCGCCTTCCAGAGTCAGCCGCTGGGAAACAAAGTGGAGATGGAGATAGCCAGCATTCTGGAGAAAAACACCACCTTGTTAAAGTTCGGCTATCATTTCACTCAGCAGGGCCCGCGCCTGCGAGGCTCCAACGCCATGATGAACAACAACGACTTGGGTGGGTTTTACTCAAACATCCACACCTGCGCACGCAGGATCCATCACTGCATTATGCAAACACGGGAGTTTCAGGGAAAATAAAAGTTGTGATGCGAATGCTGGGCTTGGCAGATCCTTAAAACCCGAGCTGCTTATGTAACCCCGTACAATCTGTCAGCAGTATGTTGCATTTGGCAGCGATGGCTGATGTGTGTGTCAGTGCCGCTGACACCTTATCTCCACTCTATCTGCTGGAGTCCTACTTCAGAGCCCGATGGGAGAGCTGCAGTGATGTCATCAGTTGGTAACTCAGTTAGGACGGCCAATGAAAACAGAGCCTTCCCAAGTCGTGACATAAGAACTAAGAAAAGACAGAAGAGAACAAAATGTAACAAGGAAAGGAAGTGTTTTCTGCCCTCTTGCATGTACAAGTCATTTGATCGATTACTTTATATAAAAGTTGGATTTAGACTTTATGGTGTCAGTTAGCAAACACCCTGTTTAGGTTTGCAATGTGAATCTCTAAGTGGAGTTTTAAGTGTTTCCGTCTGCCATAATTAACGTTGTTTCTCCTCCGCCACCTCGCCGCCGCCGTCATCTTAAAGCCCGGGTCGTCAGGTCAGAATCGGACGGCTCCTTCACCTTCACTCTGTCCGTTCCTGAGCTGGAGAGAGCCTTTGGAAAAAAGTTCAAGAGCAAGACTAAGTAAAACCAGAGGCACGCATATGAGACGCAGTCGCCACGGTGTGCAGTCACTCAGGTTTCCCTTTCTTCTTTCGGAAACTCCTCTCACTTTTCTTTTTTTACGCTGCCAGTTCCTCTGCCACCTTCTGAGCTTTCCTGCTTCGCCTTCCCACAGCGCCTCCCATTGATTCTTTTCTTTTTAATGATCCTGTTGTTTCCGGCTTTTCAAGAGCCTCAGAACAATTCCACTTAATGATGCAGCTTCTGGATGTCTCATCTTCTCGGGTTTTATTGCTAATCTGCAGGACCCCATCACTTTTTTACTTAGCTTTCCTATGGAAATTTTGCTTTTCAAAGAAATCTAAAGACGTCTCTTCTGTTCTGCTGTGGGTTTTTCCACCTTTCTGTTTTCTTGATGTGCTCGGTTCACTCTGTTCATTTACATTCCTGGTGCCCTCAGTAGCCCAAAACCGGATCACCCTTTGGATAGTAGTTCTTCTTCTTCTCTGATGTCTTTTGGTGGTTGGAAAACAACAAAATTGACCTTTGAATAGTTATTTCTGGATGTTGGTTATCTGTTTTTGTAATAAAAATCACATAAATGAGTCGTTGGTCTCGTGTTTAGCTTCAAGCATATAAACTCTTACCCACTCATACTGGGATCTGTCTATAATCCAAGATTGGGTCGCAGTCTACTCAGTCTGCCACACTACTCAGATCATTGAATTCTGGGTATTTTCCTGATGGGGTCTGTCTGTAAAGCTTTCAAACAGAGGAAACCTGGAAGCAAACTGATCAAATGCCTTCTATATATGGCAATCGCTAACTTCTCCGTTACCGAGGTGACCGTACCTGGAGCCAAATCCCCAGAAATTACATTTTAATAATAATATAATCCAATTTTTATAGCAAATAGAAATGTTGCAAAAGTAATTTTGTGGTGCTTTCTTCGTGCACAATGGCGATAAAAGAAGTTCTGATTCATTAGCGCTGCGTCGGACATTCATTCGCTCTTATAACCCTGAGGATCATCATGGCTCCAGTTGTTCAACTTTCAACTCCTTTAAACTTCAAAATAAAGCCTTTTGTTTGTGTTTTTTCTCTACATTTTCTTGTCAGAATCTCACATTTCTCTTCTTTTTTCCCCCCAACATTTCTATTCCTCTGTTTCTTTGTTTGCCCACTGCCCAGTTTCAGGGAGTTTTTAAAATTTTCTTTTAAATTCTCTCTGTTTTGCAGCTGTTTCTTTTCTGTAAATGACCAGACACAATTAGAAATGTCTCTGCTTTAATATAAGACCTATCTTGATGCTTTTTCACTTTACTCTTCCATGTGTTTTACAGTAGGCATGGTTTATTCAGAATGAGGCGCATTCATCACTTTGTATGTTTTCTCATTCATTTGGTTCCATCTGACCAGAGCACCTTCTACAAAATGCTTGCTGTCCTCTACATAACTTGTGGCAAACTGCAAATAAGACTTCTTATATTTTTTCTTCAAAACAAAATGTCTTTCTTCTTCCATCCTTTCCATACATCCCAGATTTGTGAAATTCACATCTGATCAAAGTCTTATTATTTTTGTGCTTGGCTTATCTTTGTAACTCTGAGTTGTTCTTTCCGTCTGCAGTGAGAAAGAGAAGGCTTGAGGGAGGACCCATCTTCCCAAAGTGTCGGACAAATGTGTAAAAAACAAACAAACAATGGCTACCTTCATCCTCCTCCAATCGTCCACGACCTCCATCATCAGCCTCTTTATCGTTTGGTAAATCTTGTGAAAATAATTATTTTGTGCGTCTGGATTAAAAGCAGCAGCTCTTTGTGCTCACCAGCCAGGAGACGCACGCTTTGTGTCAGCAATAAGAGTCCAGTTTTGAAAATAAATGGTCCTTTTTTCCCTGTTCGTGACATCAATTCAGTGTTGTTATGAGTACTGTTATGTAAAGGGGATGC
This sequence comes from Alfaro cultratus, assembly GCA_903066825.1. Classification (NCBI taxonomy): domain Eukaryota; kingdom Metazoa; phylum Chordata; class Actinopteri; order Cyprinodontiformes; family Poeciliidae; genus Alfaro; species Alfaro cultratus. The sequence goes on along the minus strand of CAEFZX010018838.1, from coordinate 21,909 downwards.
GCTGCCATTACTTCCCTTCGGTTTTCTTGTAGTATATTCTATAAAGACAACGATGAAGCTCAGACTCAAAAGATAATAAAGATATACAGAAGAATTGTTCTAAAAATCTGAGGTGATGCATCATTTTGTGTCAGATGCTCCGTTATGCACATATTTCCGCGGTTTTAAAGCTTTCTATTGTGAGACGTGTCACTTTATATGTACCATATTTATTTGAGAAAAACCTGGTAAAAGATTTAAAGCTTTAAAAACAACTTGTCGTTTTTTAACGAAAAGAATCGCTTTCTTAAATTTGTCTGGAAGGCGACGCAACTTTCTTTCCTTAATGCTAAAAAAATGCTTCAGGAGAAAAAAATGCATATCTGAAAGGATTCAGGTTACTCTTGGTTTGGTGAATAACTTTTTTTTTTTTTTTAGTACTTTCTGTTGCAAAAGATATTTACTGTATTTATATGCATCTATAATTGGTTAGTTATAATTTTCAGGATGCCCCAAAGAAAATACCATTTTATAACCATCAAAAAATATAGTTCCCTCTATTTCAATTTTAAAAAGTACTGATCAGCTCTAAATCAGTGGGAATGTCTCGTTGTGACATAAATTGAAAATTGGGGGCTTATCAACCCAACTTATAATTTGTAAAGCTCTAGTAAAACCCACAGATTTACATAATCATAAATGACAAGCTGTGTTCATAAGGCATGTTTTATATTCAAACAGTTTTACCCAACACAGATCCTAAGGGGAGATAATCCATGTATCCTCAAATTCACATTAGATCTTTGTTACCAGCTTGTCTGATTCAACAAATGTTAAAAATGGATGTAAACATTTGTAACCGAGTGCTAAACGTCAAAAAGCACTTGACTTTGAACACTTTACGACTCTCTTCCTCTGTCTTTTTTTTTCTGGTTTAGTGCTTGACTGTTTTTTTTTTTTCTTCTTTTTTTTAAGGTAGAACGCACAGTTGTTAGTTGAAAGTGTTTGTTTATGAGTTTAATAAAGTTTGAGATTTAGTTTTGTTGCATGTTCATTTTCTAATTTAGAATAGTCTTTGCCCTCTTCGTGTAAGCTGCTGTGATCTGACATTAAGACCAGAGTAACACCTGGTGGCAAAATGGAGCAATAGCACCGTTATGCTATTTAATCTGGTCTTTATTAGTTCACCATGACCTCATCAAACATATCTGCTCTACACTGTTATAAACTAATAAACCTGCAACAGATTTCTGCACAAGTACTCAAATCCACTCTGCTTAAAAATGAGACTCTTATCCTGGAATTACATTCAGTAAACTTAGTGCTTTGAAAAATGTCTAAACTTTTCCATTCGGACTGTATTACCTGTAGGAAACTGGTCCAGTCTTTTTTCAGTAAGTCGTATACGGTCAGTGTTTTTTTTTTTTTTTATGTATTTATTTATTTATTTATTTATTTTTCTATTGCTTCCCCCTTTAAACTTAAAATTTGTTGCAAACAAGACAGCCTAACTCTAAAATGATCTTTCTATGAACATGTGTAAATATCATGTAAAGCATGCTTTTGGAAGACTTGAAAGTAAACGCTGAACTCAATTATAGTCTGATACGTGATCATTTGAAACTAAGTTGAACTAAGTTGGACCTACATATATTTAGCTTTAATAACATATATTAATTATTATATGTACAATTAACTGCTTTTAATTTTTCTGTTCTTTTTTTTTTTTTCCCCCATTTCTCTTTCCCCCAGAATTATAACATGCTCCAAAAAACATGGTATTTTAATTGAAATATTGCTTTAAGTCACTGGGAAAGACAGGAGACCTTGAGTCACAAAGCCTACATGATCCTTAACGAAAAGATAGAAGCGAGAACAGTTGCCAAAACTTTTGCTGAAGAGTAGCACTACTTCAACATATTTTTACTCAAGTGAAAGTAAAAGGTAGCCATCCAAAAAATTACATATATATACAGTACAGACCAAAAGTTTGGACACACCGTCTCATTCAATGAGTTTCCTTTATTTTCATGACTATTGACATTGTAGATTCACACTGAAGGCATCAAAACTATGAATTAACACACGTGGAAATATGTACTAAACAAAAAAGTGTAAAACAACTGAAAATACAACTTATATTCTAGTTTCTTCAAAGTATCAACCTTTTGCTGTGATTACTACTTTGCACACACTCTGCATTCTCTTGATGNTTCTCTTGATGAGCTTCAAGAGGTCGTCAGTCACCTGAAATGGTTTTCACTTCACAGGTGAGACCTGTCAGGTTTTTCTACAATCTAATCTACAATTTTCATAGTCATGAAAATAAAGAAAATCATTTGAATGACCAGGTGTGTCCAAACTTTTGGTCTGTACTGTATATATATATTTATATAATTCCAGCCCAGTGTCAAACTCCGCCTGCCTTCCTGTTTGCATCCGGAAACGGTGGCGTCTCTCTAGCACATTTACGCGTCTACAGGCCGGAAGCCTGGATCCACTGAGGCGCCCAAACTCTTCCAGGTGAAGTCAGCCTGCCAACAATGACAATGATTTCAAGGAGCACTAGCATTTTTCTCCATGTAGTTTTGTTAGCAAAAAAAACACAAGAACAGTTTATGAATGGTTAAAATATGAAAAATGTTTGGGGTTGAAGTTTTGCCGTCAACTATATCAACTTTACAGAACAACAGCCACTTCAGATAGGAAATGACAAAAAACATGTTTTTTGTCTATATCATGTTGCCCATTCAGTAAAGTTACTCGCAGATCCACGAATTGAAGTATTTGCTATGCTCCTTTATATAAAAGTAAAAAGTACAGTGCAGTAAAACTACTCGTAACATTACCCGCTTCCCAGAACCTTTACTCCCCAAAAAATATGTCAAGTAAATGTCAGTTTATAGTAACTGCATTTACTATAAATGATATTAATGCATCATTTACTATCATGAGGTGGAAAAACTTGCCATTTTTCCACCTCTGAAAAATGGCAAGTTTTATTAAACAATTAGCGCATAGAAATCTCTTTTCTTGATTTTTTTATTTTTTTGGGCAGAAAGTCCCCAATTAAATCCTTTCCATTTTATGGAAAAAAAAAAGAAAAGAAAATAAAGTAATCCCATTGCTTGTAGTCAAATAAATAAATAAATAAATAAATAAATAAATAACGTATCAAGCTGCTGAAGTGCTGTTTACATTTAATGGGTGCAGATGTGGCCAAAAATGTAGAAAGCCAATTCAAATCCAAAAAGGCCTTAAAACATCCAGATGCATAAGACACAAAAAATAAGTTTACAGTTTTTCCTTCCGCTCTTTTGTAAGTCTGATCACAGAAAAAACACACTTCTCGTGTCTGTGAGCAGGATTTTAAGTCTTTATTGAATCTCAGGCAGAAACATGTATTTAATCCTTTATTGCTCTTGTCATTCTGCATAACCTCCTTCCAGAACAGTAATACTGAACCCGTTGAAACACTCATTTCTGTTGTTTTCTGTAAAACAAAATCAGCAGGCTGGGATTGTGTATTGAAGGAAAGTGGCCTCTCTCCAACAAGACTTGGTCTCTTTGATATAATTTCTAAAGCAAAGAGAAAAAAAAAACCCTCATCTCATTCACATGTCTTGTATTCCTTCCCGTTGATCCTGATTGCAGCAGTATAGATACTGTAACTTCTGGTCTTATGGCTGATAGCTTAAGGTTTTGGCTGTTGTGTAAAACAGCTACAGCAGTCATTCTTCCTCAAAATGACAAAGAAACAAACAAAAAGAGACACCAAGCAAATCAAAATTAGTTTCCTGAATACATACATGTCTAATTGCTTTTTTTTTAAACTACTGATATTATTATAATTATTATAATTATTATTATTAACGGTTATATCAACATGGAAGTAAACACAGTCAAACTTAAGTTATTGCCTCGATATTTTTTGCATGATAAGAAATAAGATGGACAGCAATCAGGTGGATTTTAATACACACCAACACAACAAACTCTCCAGACAAATGGCATGCAGGACATGACACTGAGCAAGGACGTAGAAACATTTCTGAACACCGTACAATATGAACATGTGACGCGTTGAGGGAGTGTGTCTGGAAGACAGACAAAAAGGTTTTACAGATTACGTGTAACACTGGGTGCAAAAGGTTTGACGTAAATATCAGACAGAACACGTAACATAAACTTTAGGAACACACAACAGTAGTCTTTAAATTGTTCTTAAAATATGGCTTATCCAGATATATCTTTTGTTTTTTTCTTCTTTTAAATAGCCACTCGTGTATTCTTCTATATGTGATATCTATGATTGTTTGCCCACCTTGATGGTATGCGTTACATTTTTTATTATTTTTCTTATGTACAAACTGAGTGAAGGTGGTGGACGGATATATTTTTCCATACTGCAGCTATCGCAGAGGAGGAAACAAAAAGTTCAAAATGTCTCAAACTAGAAGGGTAACCCATCTGAAATGTGACTTTAGCCCTCCACATGTTGTTAGCTCTGAAATCTAACATGGCTGAAGCTAACATCAGTCTTGCTAACATTCACACGGTTGTTGAGTCAGTGCGGTCTGTTTGAGAAGTTTCCCTACTACAAAATTGTGATTTGACACCGAAACACTCCTCTAAATTCTACGTTGGTTCTACATTGGCGATAAAAACCCGATTCAAGCCAACCTTGTGAATGCAGCCTGCAAATTCAGCCAGACAGTGTTAGCTTTAGTTAGCTGGCTAAGCTACTTCTTTAGCATGTCTTGCAGAGGGCCTGGCAGGTATTTCATCACTGTGTCCATGATGCTCTCTTCTTCCTCCTCATCCCCGCAACCAGCCGGCACGGCTTTCTTGGGTCGGGTCAAGCTGCCGGCTGCAGGCTCCTCCGCAGCAGCCGCTGCCTCGGCCTCGGCCTCCTCTTTCTTCTTCAGCCCGTACTGGCATTAAAACACAGAACAAGAATGGTGAGTAATGCAAAGACAAAATACATATGAAAAAAGAAAGAAAAGGATTAAGTTGCTATGTGACACATTGGATCCTTATTCAGTCTGTACCTCCGTTTTGAACCCAGACGTCATTTTGCCTCGAAAATAAGATTCCATTTTGTACAATGAACCAGTTGGTGCCCTTGAACTATATCACTGTACCCTATATATAAATTCCTGTTCAAATTATAGAACAATAATCACAAGAATACTTAAATCTCAATAAATTACACTATTGAACACTGTAAATTGGCCCATAAAGGCCAAAGGTTAATTGGCCTTTATGGGCCAATTAACTCTAACAGAACATGAGAAATGGACACTTGATCCAAACGAAATAGCAATAAAACACTTTATGCTGGTAGATTATAATTTTTGAAGTCACACAACTTTCTTATAATGGGCAAGAAGTAGACTATAGGAAATTTGAATCATCAGTTTTCAACCAGGTTCGGTATTATTGCCAAATTCGACGTGAATTAGTCAATACGAAGTTTCTAGTGAGATAAAGTGCGGTTTTAAACTACCAAAATGACAATTAAATTACCAGAGTTGATACAATTGTTTTAGTACCTGCAGAAAAACTACTGAAGAGTCTTTTGAGAGTGAAGATTTGTCTATCCTGTCACCTGACGTCTGTTTTTGTTAGAATTTCTCGGTCTGGGCGAGAAGAGCTTTAAGAGGGAATTATTTTTAGGGAAACTAATCAACTCAAATCCATTTTGTCTCACTTTAAGCCCAGTTCTGATTTGGGTGGAACATTTTTAAGGAGATACGCTGCTGTAAGCCACATAATCATTCATAAGCGATCATAGTACTCAGAAAATCTGCATCGTCTTCTGATTTAGATATATTTCCTCATCAGCTTCTCTCTCTTTTTGTCTGATAAATCCAAGTCCTTTTTCTCAGCCTTTTGTCTCTTTTTGTTCTGCACAACTTCCTGATCCATGTCTGATGTATTTTAAACATCAAGTTAAAAATAAGACAAAAGGAAGAGAACAAATAAAAAACTGCCACTAAAAATAGCAAACGTCAGTAATGCAAGTCAAAATTGGAAAACATAAATGATCACGTTGTGCATTATTTTTGGATTATTACACTTTTCAGGAGCTGTTCAATCAAGTCATTTTTGTTTAAAAATATTGACTTTCCCCTGAATGAGCTAGCGTGTTAATTAAAAACTTCGCTTGGAAATTGGCATTCTTTGTTTTTCTAATAATCTAATGACTAGAAATCTATTTCTATTTCCTGTTCTTTCCCTTTGGTTAATGACTCGCTACACTCAGACGGCAGATGTGGTTTACATCATACCTTATCCCTGATGCCTTGCCTCATCTGTTCCCTCTCAGCCTCCATCTTGGCATATTTGGCCTTCCTCTCCTCCTCCTGCTGCCTCAGCGCTTCCTGTCGCTCCTCCTCTTTCTTTGCTGCATCGGGGTCCTCCTCCTTCTCCTCCCCGCCCAGCATCTTGCCCACATCAGGGGGCCCTCCTGAGAAACAAAAAGACGGCAACGCAGAAGAGAGACATCAGGTACAGTGACGGCTCCAGCTGGTCTCTTAGACTGGAGCGTCGGAAAATTCAAGCAAGACTGTGGGATGAAGAGAATCAAACGGAGGCAGACACAGGACGAGACAGAAAAGGAAAAGATTTTGACAGAACAGATTGCACACAAAGAGTAGTCCAGGAAAAGGTTTTATGGAAGTCATCACATTTGAACGAGCTGTTTGGATAGAATGAGTGTGAATTTCGTTTTTCCTCCAGTTCGGCCATGATATAAACTTTTGGAGCATCTGTTGTGCGGGACTTTCGCTTCTGATGGGTTCTCTCTTGCAAAATGGCCTGAGGGGAAGGAAAAGACTAATAGCTATTAGATGATCTTTGCAAATGGCAACTGGAGGGAGGCTTGCTGGTGGTTGAGCCTTCAATCCTGTAACTTAGCCTTTTTCCTCATGTAGATTGTTGTTCTCAGGGAATTGCTGAGAATTTCATGAGTTTGGTTGTTCAGGCCACATGTAGCTTGTGAATCTAGTGAAGACTTTCCACCATATCCATTAGCGTGATTTATTGGGGTGTCCTTCAAGAATAAAGAGTATTTAGGTTGCTTTTATAAGTAAGAGCTGTGTCTGCTTGCTTGACATTGAGTCTATCTACTACATAGTGGGTAGGAGATAGATAGACTCAATGTTTAGTGGCTGAGCTAATCCTTAGTTTGAAGGTGTTTAGATAATGGACAATATTGCAAGACACAATCTCTCTTTGTCTTCATTTACCGCTGAGCATTAAGGTCTACTTCCACAGACAAATTAACTCGACTTGAACAAGTAGAACCCATGGCTGTAATGATACAAACAACATGGGAAAACAATCACAGTTCACTACTCCCGTCCCTCATTTCCGACGTCTGTCATGGCGCCTCGTGTGATTAATTGACGTAGATGTAAAGAGTCAGTTGCCTGTGAGTGATGGTAGGATATGTTATGTGGCCGCTGCTCTGGCTGCACTAAAAAAACACCAACCGGTTTGTCCCAAATCCAAGCCTCTCCTGTGATCTTGAGATATTTATTATGACCAAGTGCTTTAGATCCCAGATGAAACCGGCCGAGGGAGAGAGAGATGATTCTCTACATGAAAGAAGTCAGTTAAGGTAATCGAAATGGCTCCTGGTTGTCTCAGGCACGTCCCTGACAATATGTCCCTTCTGGGCTTCGAGCGACTTATGTCTACCTGGAGAGGATCTAAGGAACTGGAGCATTTCTAGGGAGAAGAACATCTATAGGCAGAAGACCGAAAAACAAAAAACGGTGAACGAATGAACCCAACTGAGAGCTTTGGTCACGTAGGGGGCTTTTTATTCTAATGGCAAAGAACACAAAAACTAAAGTTACCTAAAACAGTAAAGAGTAAAATCCAAGAATCGCTTGCTTTGTTTAATTTCTTTATATTTTGTTTTACACAGTAGAGGTAATCATTTATTTTTCAACTTGAAATGTTATGTTCAAGTTGGCCTGTTTTCATCCGGGGTAAACTGAACCGAGAAGGTCAAACCTATGAGACTATTCAGAACAAAGCTGAGATTTTCTGCAACAAATGCAGAAAAAAAAATCATTTCTGGGAATTTTTACATTTTTTAAGACATTGACATTTCATCTGCATGGATTAACATTTGGCTGCAAAATTCCATCATGCATCTCCATTATTAACTATTTTAATTATTTGAATTATTACCCAAGTGAAGAGCATACATTTTTCTCAGTCTCTTCTCGAATGCCTTAACTTCAGTCGCACTTCCATAAAAGTTTAAAGAAGCTCATTTTCTAGAGAGAGAACGCAGGAATATTTATAGCTGCTTCAAGCAAAATGATTCGCCCAAATCTGACGTTTAGAAAGATTTACGTCGTGCGACAAACCAAGGAAGATCTAATGCCCTTTCGAATTCTTCCGCAGTATTATTTGAAATGGAAGTCCCTTCATTTAAGTAAATATGTTGCTTTAAAAAGGGGGAGATAGTCGTATAAATCTGCCGAGTACCACGCAAAAATAAAAAGAAGTCTGTCTAAAGGCATCTTTGTAAACACAATGAACAGAAATGCCAGAGGTAGGAGAAATTTAGCTGAAGACCAGAGTAGACAAATGAACAGAAGAAGGGAGGGGGGGGAAAGGAGCAAGATAATTTCAACGTTGTGTTACCAACAGACTAATTTTGGGAAACAAAATGGGGAAGCGAACTATCTCTTTGAGGCGTTATCGTCCAATTAGCCGAGCTGCTCCAGTCAGCAGGATTACCCTTCAGTTCATGAGCGGCCACACAGAGACTGGCGAGCGTGCGACGGACGAGGAAGATGACGAGGAAGAAAACAACACAAGCGGAGAGGGGACGGCTAGAACGAGATGGAGAGAAGAGGAGGAAGGGAAGAGGCATTTGAGGGGAAAAAATAAACAGCCGAGGAGTCTGCAGCTGCCCGCGGTGCCGTTGGAGTTTCGACTCATTCAGCATAATAAAATCAAACTTCAGCATGTTGAGGGAGAGAGAGGCAAAACATCTTAATGTGGCTGATAAATCAGATAACTTCTTGAATGGATCGTCCTTCAAATAGTTCTTTTAAGTAGCTTTTTATGGCAAAAACAGAATAAAAAAACACTATTGAGATTCCTCTCCTACCAAGAAATGGAGAGCAATGTTAACACGGTTTTCACTGTAGGACCAGCAGTGCTATGCAGCTGTAAGCCTAGCATTCAAATACCTGGGCTTAACCCTGCATAAAAGTGCCACCTTGAAATTAGTGACTGCAGCTGAAGTCCACTTGCTCCGTTTTACCGACGCTGTAGATCAGCTCCCACCCTCAGAAAAGCCTCCAGCGACAACGAGGAGCATTGATTTTTCCTTAAATCAAACTGAAGTTGCCAAAGGAAGAAGAGACTTTGGCATTCGCTCCTCGAAAACCAGGAGATGGAAATAAAATGTGTCTCTAAATAAGTATATTTAGAGACACATTTAACTGTAGCCTTAACGGTCCATTTAAAAGGAATGTGACACCTTTCTTAAAATATATACATATACACATTATTTAATTGACTAGACTTCCTAGGATCTACTAATGAGTTTCTGTTTCCCTGGGATATAAATAAGACGTGACACAGACACGCATTTCTTTTAGCCACCAGGCTAGACAAGAACCCGAACTCATATTCCAAGCACACACCGTAAGGATAATAAAGGTTAAAAACAAGAAAAGCTAACTACACCAACCATCGGGTGTACTCGTTGTTTAAGTCTGATGTCAGTATCGTTTTGGGTTCTACCAGATAAGCTTCTATCCAATTGTCTTGCGAATTTTGAGCAAACTTTTAAAATGTCACAAGAAAGAAAATGTGAATTATGGGTGCTTCATCAGATAAAGAGGTGCCAAGCTTTCACGACCAAACATCTTAGGAAACAGGAGATAGTCTTACCCTCCGCCCTGGAGGTTTAGAGTTTTTCAGAGTGTCATGCCTCTGGTAAGGCACAAGCTCCCTTTTAGTGCATCGAGTCTGAAACCACCTCATGAAAGCATGAAAACTTAATCCAACCTCCTCTGAACGTACTGGACCTGAATCCAGCAGAAATCCTTTAGGGTGAGCTTAGGATAAGGGTGGACATTCAAAGAAGCATCACTCTGTGTGTTACAAGCTCGTGAAGTGTCATGGTTGAAGACTAATTGCTGTTTATTTTTGGTTTTTTTGGTCAAAGAAAGTCTCACAAAGTAACAACTAGTGGATTACCAATGATTGTGCATCTGGTGAGTTTGTTAAAAACACTTACTTTCAAGAAGGGATGTTTACGCCATGGATGCACAGGTACTTTATATGACATCAATGGAAATACAATAAAATACAAAAAACCTTTAAGCTTTGTTGAAAAGGACAAATTAATGTGTCAAACACAGAAAAACATTGCGTAAAAAGAGAGAGTTAATTTAAATCTAAAAATAATTTTAGATTTAAATTTCAATAATCTCATTTGTCAGTCACTCAGCAGTGATCAAACAGTTCAATAGTCAGATTCTTTGTCTGTAAACAGAAATGTTTTTAGTCCTGATTTAGATGTTTTTCGCACACATCAGGTTTCCAGGGAGTTGAAGAGAGTAGGATTAAATGTTGTCTAACTCGGAAATGCATTTTGGCCTGAGATCATTTAGTGGTTTATCAACCAACAATCGGATAACAAACAGCCATATAAATGTCCTCAAAGTAAAGGTTGGATTTTTCTGTAATTTTCAGGGTAAGATTATGTTAAAATAAAAAACGACACATTTATTCTGAGCCTTTTCCCGCATCTTTGCCAAAGGGGGCCAATAAGTAGCCTTGTACTTCAAAGAATAACAATAGTCTGAAGTATTTTGACAACGAGGGGAAAAAATTCAATGAGGTCACAGATTTTCCTGCAGGGGGAGAAATTACCACACATTTGGCACTTCTGCAATGAGAAGGAAGAGATGTAAACGGAGCGAAGGAGACGTGTGCGCACATAAAGTGTTTACTTTAATTCCTGGCTTATATCCATAAGATCTGGCGGGGTTTAGCTTTTCCTGCCCCGCATGTTTAAACGAACACATCATGTATAAATAAATTCCCGTGAAGAGCAAAATGCAAACGCACAAACTGAATATAAAGTATCTGGTGTGAGTCTCAGTCACTGGCTGCATTTACATATTCTATATGTGCTCTTAAACCTTTTAAAGTGTGGCTCTTGACAGCTTCTGCACACGTTCGCTCTGCATTCATGCAGGAGAGAGAGACTATATAAACTGAAGTGGGTTAAGGTTGCGACAAACAATGCATTCGTAGGAAAGCATGAAGCATTTCAAGTGGCACTAGCAGAGAAACACTGTACTATTATACCCAATATGCCTCTTTTTTTCTGCAGATATTCAAATGAACAGTCTTTGAAACTCAAATTAATCCCCTCACAATATGTTTTTAACCCTGAATATGCAAATTAGGATCCATACACCCTAAGTGAAGCTAATTTAGTCTAAGTGTACAAAATGCTCAAATTCAGCAGATTAAGATAATCTGTTCAAACCTGATTATTGTTTTGTTTTGTTACTCCAGATATATGCTTTTCAACTATTTCACATTTGCATAAAATATGCATTGGAGGTTATGTGTTCAGATTAGATGTCCTGCATGTGCACATCGTTACGAAAAACACTGAAAATACAAAAACTAACAAAGGTTTTAACAGAAAAACATCACATTTCAGCCTCTCTTGGTGCCAGTTTCATACAAACTGCACTGAACATACGTGGAGATGCCTCACATCAGCCCCGTTAAAATTAAGTCATCATTATTGGCTAAACCCGAGTGTCCAGATAGCTGTTTTGGCCTAATTGCACCGCGATTCATTTCAATAATACTTGAACTCGGCAGCGAGACAAAGGGTGTCATTTCTTAAATCCTCTCTGCTAAATTGCCTCCTTGCTAAGTCTTTGTTAAATCCGAAGCCTCTGGGGAAAGTGGGAAAGATCGCTAACCTCAGCCAACTTTCCCAGTGCTTGAACTTTTAGCAGCATCAGATAAACGGCGCCTTAATCTGCCCTCTTCTCAGAGGAAGGCTCTGTAAATCCATCGCCTGGTTGGACGGACCAGGACTGCGGGTATTAACGACAGCAGAAATGTGGCGGTAACAAAGAAGAGCAGTAGCACTTTCTCCTCTGCATTTTTATGCTTTGAATTCATTTTAGTTTCCTCCCAGAAGCAGAATAACAATCGGGGTTGTGGTTGGAAACAGCTTTGTTTTGCACTGAATCCTCGTGTCATATGCACAGCTTAATGGCTTGTCTGTTTGGATTTTTGTAAACACATTTAAGGAAGCTTCGTGCATGAAATTCACTAAACTCAACTCTAATAGGCAACAACTTTATTCAAGGAAGACACATCTGTCAGTTTCTCTGCTCCGTAACACTTGGTTTTGATGCGATTTATTTTGAGGGTGTTGAAGATGTGACGTAAATAAAATCTCTTCCGACTGACATATTCATTTGAACAGGCAGTTTTTGCGATGTTTTCTTCATATGAACCATAACAAGTTTCCACAAAGCTGCTACACAATCAGGTTTTGTGTAAACTAGGTCTAAACGTAAAAAAGTCTCGGCATGAAGATGACAGTGCAATTATCTGTGAGGAAAAAAATATTTTTTTTACTTTCCATTGTTTCCTTATTTTATCAAACTAATCTTATTTTTTATATATATATACTGTAGGTTTTTATTGCCTTTAACTTCCCCTTAACTTAGATTTGACTGAAGTTACAAAACAATGAACTTCTGCTCAGAGAGAACTGCCAAGTCATAACTTCTCAAACGTTATTATGATGTGAACGCAAGACAGCGGCTCATGAGATGCTCATCTTTAAGAGAGAGTTTTAAGAGACTAAATGTGAATTGATGTAATTACTTCAGCTAAAAAAACTGCCTGGTTATTTCCTCCATGCTGTTGGAAGTAGGCCTGTCAGCAGTAAATCAATTAATCGCGATAAATTTAAATGAGCGTGATGATTTCCATTCGGGCAACAGAGAGGCTCGCCTTTAATGTCATTTAAAGTCGCTGTTTTGAGAAACAAATATTTTGATAGGAAGTGGTTAGCCTGCACTTCCTGCCTCTTTTGCCTGATGTTAATGACTGTTACTTTTTTAAAATTCAATTTAATTATTGTTGTTTCATTTGTTTTGTTTGTTCATTTTGGATATTTAAAATGTTTTCCAGTTCCAGTGGACGTTCTCCCGTTATTGTGCCATCTTTATATAATATTAATTGAAATATTAGTTAAAAATGATCTCAAAATGACAGTGTTATCATTTATTGCAATAATTCCTGAGACAATTTATTGTCCAGCAAAATGTAATACAGCGACAGGCCTAGTCTGGACTAAAGTTGTTTGGTTTTAACTAATATTCAACTTTTATTTTCATCAAAGTCTGAACATTATAGTTTTGGTCCAAATTAAAAAAGGAGTGGCTTGATAAAGGACAAGTTATCTAGATTACCTAATTTGCACAAGATAGATTATAAACAATGATTATCAGTTAATATAATTTATTATATTTGCCTCATTCGTTTCTCACAAGACAAAGGTAAATGCATTTTAATGTTAAATTTGTCATAAATTTCTCTTTGTCTTAGATGTGCATTCTTTACCTCTACTCTCTTGCTAATAGGATATTTATTATATAAATGAAACCATAATTTGTATTTTTTGTAAGGCTCAGTTGTCATGAGAAAAGCTTTTTTGCTCTGTACAAAAATATCTTCAAAATCAAATCAAAACAAGAGAAACGAACTCAGGAGATTAATGTAACTTCAAACACATAATTTTGCTTTTGTCTGCATAACAGAGAATATGTGTGTGTGTGTGTGTGTGTGTGTGTGTGTGTGTGTGCGTGTGTGTAGGTTTGCCCTTCATGTACTGAAGACCCGATCCATCAGCCAATCGTGTTACAGAGCCTTTTAACGAAATTATCTCCACTTTCAGGGAATCGGGGGAGGAAGGAGTCTCAAGGTTTCTCTTGTTTCATTTCCCCTGAAATAACTTCACTTGCATGTGATTCCCTCTTTGATATGATTCATATGTATAAAACTGGATCCACAGATGTTAGAATTTAGGACCAAATAAATGACAGCTGGTAATAATTGCTCCGAAATTAATGCAAAAGTAGGTCTTTTAAATACACTGCACTAATAGTAGGGTCATTCATTGCTTTCTATGAATCATAATATAGAAGAAGAAGAAGACGTTTTACGAATAATGTAAATTATTTGAATAAGAAAGACCGTGATGAGTCAATATGGTTTAAAACAAAATAATTGAGGTGGGCTAGTGCAAGAACAGAATCACTATGAAGCCTCTGACATGTTTCATTTTTACTTAGTGCTCTGCAGACTTTTCTGGAGGCATGTTCTCTTATTAAAGCTCTCCTTCCCTGGCCTGACAGTTTAGGAGGATTCTTGTCCCACACCATTTTCCATTTTCTGTGAGATCTTCAAATCTTGGGAAATTATTTGAGAAGTCAATTTATCTTTAAGCTTTTTCACAACTTTACCCTCGACCATTAATTTACAGAAATGGCAATTCTGTTTATTAAATAGTCAATTTCTGAAGCCAATCTGTTGCACAGAATTTAATTTGGGGTCATCAGAGCAAAGCGGGCTGATCCCATTTGCACGTTGCGCTTTTTAGATTTTCATCTGCTTGAATTTAACATGTCAGTTTCCTCCCACTTCATTCCTTCCTCTCTACAAATGGCTAAGAGTTGGCTGCATTCGTGACATTTTCACTAAGGCAGTCATATTGCTGCTTTGTAATTTGACTGAACTTATGTCATTTCCCTCTGGGATCAACAGAGTAGTGTTTTAAATTGAATTTGAACTCCAGACATTGGAGCTCATTGAAGTGTCTTTTTTATAACAATGATCTAATCTGTCACAGTGGGTTGGGAAAAACCAACTGGAAAACCACCCTTTGGGTTTCCCACTCGGAAAATCAGAGAATCAAACGATCCAATATGGCCGCTCCTCCCTTCGACAGTAGCTGTGGTGGGCATGTGTCTATTTTGAAGGACACCGTTGTAAGAGTTAAAAGTGGTGTTTGGATGCGCAAAGTAGAGTTAAAACATTGTTCGTAAGTCGTCCTACGCATAATGGCTACTTGCTGGAATCCTGATTACTCCAACTACGTTAACTGGAAAACCTGTGAGGTCATTCCCAGCCCCAAGTTGAAACTTCTATGGTAAAGGGAATGCGACATGGCTTCAGATCTTCTGAGTTTTGGAAGTGCAGGGTCAGTTCTCAAGCACTCTGGAGCAGGAACAAATATGTAACTATGGCTTTAAGTTCCTCAGCAGAAGCTGTTTGCTAACCTGTTTAATTCCTTTCAAACAATGACCCATCACTAATTAAAATGTGTCTAAGTGTTCCAGTGGTTTGGTACGTTCATTTAGAGGAGACTCATGAATAAACGTCTGGGGAAGCTTTTTGGGAAGCTTCATTACTGTGTCGGTAATGTTTAATCTTAGCTTAAGCTTTAGCTTTTAGGTTTTTAGCTAGCGGTCGAACGCAAAGTAGGATTTTTCTCCTGTCTAAAGGTGTAGCGTCATTAGTCGCTCTTTTTAGTCACAGGTTTGCAGCTCTTAACTGTTTGGGCATCAGGTGACATACAGTTTTCAGCTGTGGTTGCTCATGGCAGAGCCAAGCAAGCCAGGCGAGAATCAGATTATAGCCCTGCTGAGTCATTTCAGTTCAACTACGCTCCGTCTTCCTCTCCATATCTGTAACTAGAGCCGCCTTAGAGGATTACTTAATGCACTGGAAGCATTCTCTCAGTCACGAAGACTCATCCTCACAGTGCCGCAGCTTTGGAAAACACAGTTGAAATTAAATAGGCAAAAAAAAAAAAACTGACCCAGGAAGTTTGCAGTTGAGAATCTGACTTCTGCAACTTGGAAAATGTAGACAGTAAAATGCAGCCTAGTTTATTTTATTTCCCATCTTTCAAGGTTATGGGGCAGACATAAAATTTCAAACCACCATCTCAGCAGATATCATTGTGATGGGGTATAAACTGTCTGGTTAGGTTGCCGAAGCAACATTTTCCTGACCCAAACCAAGTATGGTGTCTAAACACAGTCTTACAGAAAGGGGGAAAATAGAAAAACAATTCAACTCAAGTATCGCGGTTAAATAAGTCGTTGTCGTGCTCCATCGCCATCATCCTGAGAACTAGTAGATTTTTTTAAGACTCTCAAGTCCCTAAAACTAAGCAAGCCAATCCACGTTTAGGCCTTGACAAATAAATATTTGCACCTATCACAAAATGTCTTATTTCAAAAGGGATTTTCAGTCTACTCCGTTTTATGTTTGTGCTGTTAACAATTGACATCATGTCACTGTGGAGAAACGTCAAGTTTGAGCAGCTTCTTCCACCACGTGATAAACGAGTCTGTTTCCTGATTTAAATGCTCAAACAATCTACTTTTAATACAAGAAAATCAGTTTTGGCTGCCAGAAAAAAACCCTAAAAAAATCCAACTAAAACATGGAGACTAGTTTACAAAATAAACTGTAATTACAACAGTTTTAGTATGTAAAATGCACTATGGCTTGGTAAAAATACAGGTTAAGTATGTAAATTAAGTTAGACATTTCTGATGGATCAGTCAACTTGCTGTTTTACAAATTCTTTTGGTGGAAAACATTATGCACCATTTTTGACCATAACCCTGGGTAAATTTAATTTTGGTGCACAGTGTGAATTCCTTGCACTTGAAATATATGAAATATATCATCCAATTACTGCATCCAGCGGTCTTTTGTAAAAGCATTATCGAACACGTAGACATTGCGATGGCGGCTGCAGTTCAACGCACTATGCAGCTCTGTTGGGTTTCCTACATTAGATGAAAACCATGTGAACACAGATGCCATCATTTTAAGAAGAACGTGAACTCTTTTAGTTCTGGAGTTCATTTAAATCATTCGTTTTTAAAATTATTTGGCTGTCATGTGTTGTAGTAGCAGGAGGTAAAGTGACCTCAGCCTCAATTTTACATGGCAACAAGCTACATATTCTGCTTTCATTACTTATTATGCAAAGTGGTGCAACACGAGAACCCCAAGTTCATTTAAAATTTGCTAAATGATGTTAATTGAAGGAAGCATGTTTTATTTTAACTGTGACTGCAGGTGTGTATGAATGGCTTTCTGCCTTGGCCTTGTTGTGGGCCGGAGACATGAAGCTCTCTGCATCTCCCCTGATGCATGCTGGGATATAAGCTCCAGCCTCCCTGCATCCCTCAACAGAAATATGTGAATAGAATGGATGGATGAATGGATGGTTACATTTGCATATATATAATTTTGCCATATAAGATCTGCATGAAAACCACAAATATCACAATGGGAAATAATTAGAAAATAAAAAATAAAAAAAAAATATATAAATATATATAGAGATATATATATATAGATATATATATATATATATATATCAGTTCACAGCATAAATGCTAATAGAGGTTCACCTTCACTAAAGTGTGAAAAGGAAGGAAAACATAATTTCATACAATGTGTGAAAATGACTGATGTAGCAACTGATTTCATTGTTGTTGTTTTTTCTCTCTGTTTTTGTATCATAATCCTGACAATGTTCACCAAATTCAAAATTTCAAACAATCTTTTAGACTTACTTTGTGATGAGCAGCTCACTTTAAAAGAAGAAGAAATGTGTGTAACTCGTTATGCGTGACAGCCCATTGCGTTCCAGTTTCTGCTGGACTGCCCAGAAGCGGACCTCGTTCTGTTAATGAGGAACTATTAAGGTCAACACCAGAACCCAACAGCAGTGTGTAATACTGGTGGAGACTGTACTGAAACACATTCATTAATCTAGTAAATATTCAATTCTGGTCTCTTAATTAGATCAAAAAATGTAATTTATGTTGCTTAAAAAATTAATATGAACGTTTTGTGTTTTAGTCTGAAAACACAACATTGTGTCATTGTTGCCAACTCAAAATTAAGTTGTTTTTTTTTATTATTTAAGGTAAATAATTGGAGTCCGAATACTTAAAGTATCGAATACATCTAGCAGTTGAGCTCATAAAAGAACTTTGATTAAACTTGGAAACTCGTTTGTTTCAACAAACATTGTACGTCCATTGCATGTGCAGGTGTGTCTATATTATTGATGAACTAAAACTAAAATCACAATTTAAACTAGAGCTGCAAGCAGTTACAATAGGTTCCTCGCCCGACCCAGCAGGTCCCCTTTTTAAAAAATCAAGTTAACAAAAACTTTTATTTCAGGCATTTGGATGAACTGGTCCAGCTTTAAAGTGCTTGTCCTAAAGTAAAATCACAGAAATGGGTCATTTTGAAATGTTCAGAGCTCAATTTTGTCCTGATTCACTTTTAAATAAGTTAAAAAATGTTATCAAGCAAATACATTGCGATATTTTGCCTTTGTTACATATCTGACAGCAAAAACAGTGAAATATGTGAGTGTAATGAAATGAATTAAGAGCTGAGAAATGCTCTGATAAGCAATGACCATTGATGCTGTGTGGATTTTAACTAACATGTACTGACAGACTGCGAGCAGCAGATCAATAGATCCCTAGATTGATTATCTAACTGATTGGTTTGCTTCATTATCAGGCTGCCTCTGCCCTCTCATAATGATTTATATAGTCCGACCTTTATGCTGAGTCGGTCGTTTTGTCGACATTCCACTAAATAAGGTCAATCAATCTAAATTGGAAAGGAACTGTAGGTTTAAAAAAAAAAGCTTCATCCCACAGAGAATTGGTGTTGCACATCAAAAGCTGCGACTTTCTAAAGTTTCCCGCACCCAGTGGAGCCGACCCGCTCACAACGACAGGCGCAAGCGCCCCTTTGCAGCAGGAGTGAGGCACCGAACCCACCCGCTCTCTTGAAATCTGGTCTCTGCAGCTCGGACTTAAAACCTGCCTCCGACTCAATGCAGTTGATTTAAGAATTCACAGTGCGGCTGCAGGACACCGGCTTATGCAGAGCGAGGCGGCGGAGGCTGCCTCTCCTGCATCCCAATGAGACGGAGTGGGTGATGGGGGGAGGAGAGGGAGCCACGCGGCAGCCCCCGCCATTCAACCGCAGCCGGCTAACTGCTGCAACCTGGTGAGCAGCGGCTCGACGGCACGCACGACTGAGCCGAATGGGAGAGATCCCTGCATTAAAACGGCTGGTGCCACTTTCCTGGTCTTTGCCTCGGAGCTAAAGCTGACAAGGTGGTTCAGTTGCAGAGCTATTATTAGGACTAATTAGAGGCAAATATTATCCAAGAGGATAGAGTTTGAAGGATTTAAAGAACAAAAACTAAAATTTTTTTTTTGCTCTAATTCTCTCTTCTCTTCATCGCTTGCTTTCAAGGACTTTGACTTTTCTTTCCACATAAGTTCCTCTGTGCGTGTGTGAGAGAGTGAGGTCTTTAGTTTGGTGCAGGATGCAAAAACAGCCCAACGTCCCACCAACAACTACAAAGCAAGCGCCGCTCGACGGCGTCCCTTTAAATCCTGAGCACTGCAGTGCTGCTAAATCAACCTCTCGCCAAGGCAGGCGACTCACCTCCCAGCGCAGCTTTCATTACAAAATTCATGATGAGGCAGTTCTGCGTTCCCTTCCCTCAGTCGTCGACGGTATCAGGGACAGACCTGGAGCCAGGGGACAAAACACAGGACTTTTAAACGGGATGGGGATCAAAGAAAGAAAGAGAGAGAAAATATATATACCATAAGCACCCAAAACCCAGTTTTACTACTATATTTCTGTAAATGTCCATCCACAGACTCCAGATCGTGTTTACTTTACCCGGGCTGTTTCTGGAGCAGCGGTGAGTTTAGACGAGGCACCTGCGCCCTCGATTTACAACCTCACTCCATCTTGAGAGGATTTATGCTGACACCGCCTGACTTCAGAGTAATTCATCCTCATAAACACGACGACCAGAAATGAGGGAAGGAAGGTGAAAACAAAGGCAGAGGAGGCTGCTTCGTGCATCCACTGGGCCCCTGAAGGAGCATCACTTTGCACAATAATGGAAAAAGCTTTGCAGAAATGTTTAGGACGCTCTCATTTCCCTCCACTTCAGTGCCCCTTATCCCATCATAATCTTGTTTTAAGACTTTTTATAAAACCACATTTTTAATAACCTTACATACAAATGTGCATTTTTTCACAATATGGAACTTTATTCCTGTGAGACTCAAAACTCAAGTTAACTGTATGACACTGAGTTTCACGGAGATGAAACCATCTAATTAATTTAAAGCTTGACTCCTGATTTGTGTACTCCCTCTCTATGTATAATTCAAAGGTAATCTGTGCAGTCCTGCAGCATTCTCCTGCATACCCTTGACGCTGCAGCACAGGCAGATGCGTTCAGAACTTCCTGCATCAGAGTCATCGTGCAGCAGTTGGAACGTCTTCCGAATGTTTCCTGATTTCGTCCCACTGCACCAGGACCCTCAGTACCCATCCGGTCGTCACTAAGTGTTCTCATCCGCTCTCACTTTACCTCCTGCTATTACCACGCACGACGGACAAAAGCCCAGCGCTGGAAAGCACAAGTTACATAAAAGAGACAGGCACACGAGCACAAGCATCCTCTGGTGAGAGGTGCAGAGAGACTGCCACCGTCCCGTCCCGTCATCCAACAATCCCCCCGCATCATTTACCTGCTTTTTCGATGCGCCTCCCTTTCTTTGGCGCTCCTTGAATCAGCCGTCTTCCGTCGTCCCCTCGCCGGGAAGAAACAAAACGAGCGATTTACAGGTCTCAAGCGAAGCGACGTGCCCCTTTGTGCGAGCAGCTCTCAGTTTGCGGTCATGCCGGCTGTGTCAGAGTCAAGGCTGCAGCGGAGGAGAAGGAGGAGGATGGGGAGAGTCTATTCCTGCAGGACGAGGGGGAGAACAAGCACAAAAAGAGGGAGGGGGAGGGGGAGTTACATGGATGATATACCCTACCTCTTCAGTGTAGCTCAACTTCGACAGTGAGCACGAAACATTTAATTTGGTGCGTCCTAGTAGGCCTACTCTTATTTTACTCATGAATGCACGCGATTTGCACAATAAACCTGCTTAAATGTTTTTTTGTTCAGTCCTTCTCATGCAGATCTTAGCTGTCCAAAAGCACCTTGTGTCTTTACAGTGGAAAGCCATCTGCATCACTCTACTCTTAACTTCCACCAGTTGTATTTTTTATCCCCGTGAGGATTTGAGTCCAGTTCATTGGATAAACGGCGGACTACTACAGGGACTCGATCAGCCCAGTTCTTCCTTCACTTTCTTTCACCCAGCAGCCTCACTGACCTGAATAACGAGTCCACCTGCTCACCTGTCCCCAAACACACTTATCACCGCCGTGACGTCAAGGACAAATAACGGATTTGTCGCCTGACCTTGATTCTGACTCTAAACTCTAAAATGAACTCATCTGGGGTTGTAAGTGCTTACGTCGTTCGTGGTGAAGAAGACAACGAAAGAGCCCAGAAACATCTCCTTGCCCCTGCATCTAGTGTTCAAGATAAAGTTTTATTAATATTAAATCAAACTATTTTTATTCTTATTGGTCGCTAAGTGAACACCATGCAGTGAAACACATGACAGAGCTTAAAGCAGGACAACAAAAATAACTACTACGGATCAATACCAATGCCAGTTTAAATCAATAGAATTGGTGATTAACATCAGTTTATAACTTTATCGTGTTTAAAGTATAAGCTCCATCTTACCAACCTTGAAAATTCTGAACAAAATATTTAAAAAAAAAAAAAAAAGCTATTTAAGGAGTTTGTAGTCTAGATCAGTGTTTTTCAACCTTTTTTGAGTGAAGGTACATTGTTTTCATTGAAAGAATCACGAGGCACACCACCAACCAAAA
>CAEFZX010018832.1:0-71792 GCA_903066825.1 Alfaro cultratus | reverse complement strand
ATATTATTTTGTGTTATTTGTATTGCGCCGCTCGGCAGGACTCTTTAGTTTTGTAAATAAATCCCTTTTTACATACCACCTCTTATTCTGGACCTTTTATGTTACTGCCTCTGGACCCCTAGACCTTTGGGGCCGTAACAGGAACGAGGATAGAGGTTGTTCCAAGCTTGTGGCTTGTTTATTGTTGTTATAGCAACTCCACAGCAACTGCCTACCAAAATGGTTGTCAGCTACAAAGTTCATGGAAGTGTGACATCACATGTGTGACACTAAGGGTTAATCCCTTCAGTGTTTCCTTTCTTTTTAAGTCCAGATTGTTTTAGTGGCATAAACACATTAAACTCACCGACGGCGATGAAGTCCTCCGGCTCCCCAGGCTGGACGAGGCCAAGCGGCCCGTTGTAGAGCAGCAGCCCGTTGGCCGACTCGGACAGGAACTCCAGGGATATATGGCTCTGGAAGCAAGGCTTGATGGGAGGAAACCAGGCGTAACCCTGACCTCCGAAGCTGTGTTTGGTCTGCTGGCACTCCGGCCCGTCAAACATGGGGGGACATTTGCATCTGAAGGGAAGCAGAAGCTGATGGGTTAAGAAAATAATCAATATATTCTATAAAAACGGTTACAACATTAATAAATAGATGTGTCTCCATTCCATAAGTACTTCTCCAAAATTAAATAACAGTGAACATCTTTTCACATTGATGTAATTTGGCACAATACAGATCAAAATTGCTTTAATCTGATTGATAAAAGGTGAAGGTTTACTTTATGAGTCTAAAGGGCCACATAAAATTATGGTAACAAAAGTAACATTTCCTATTGAACTTCTTTTGTAAATTTCAGTAATTTTTCATTGGTGTTCATTCTTATTTTAAAAGCGCCAAACAAACAAACAAACAAAAAATTAAAAGTGAAGCTAAAAAAGGAAAGTTTTAAGAAATGTAAACTTCTGAGGTCCCCAGGGTAGTTTTCTTTTATGGCTTGTCATATTAAAGAGAAAAAGAAAAACAGATGAAAACAAGAACAGAAACCATTAAATCCTCAAAAAGGAGTTTTCTTGGTTTTAACTGAAATCAACTTCAAGGTTTCTCGTCCAGAATTATAGACCTTTGAAAGAGAAACCAGCTGTCGGGATTCAGCAGCTGCAATATTTCAGCTCCAATCTAAACTAATATAGTTATGTGACAATTCAAAGTCAGCTGCAGCCCAAGCAGCTGAAAAACGGAGCCTCAGAGTGTTATTACTGCAGATGGAAACCGCTGGCTCGCTTCTTAAATCTTTTAACATGTTTGACAGATTTCACCTGAGTACTTCAGTTAACAAATGGGAAATTTCTACTAGCTTCAAACCGTGACGATAACAGTTTGAGACGCCTGTTAGCTGCCAAGGACAGACGTGATTAAAATCAGGAGAACTACAGAGAAAATAAACGATGCCAATGTGCCGGAGATGCAACATTTAATTTTCATGGTATAGGGAGCTGGGTTTATGAAAGAGGATTAGGGCCAGTGAAAAAAATAAGAATGCTGAGTTTCATCCAGAATTCTAACTTTAATCTCAAAATTATAATTTTTTTGTTCAAACGTCTGGCGTTAATCTTAATTTTGTATATTTTTTTCTCCGAAGAGTTTTTGCAGCACTAGTGGCTCGTATTTTTTTTTGCGACAGTAGGCAGACAGGAAGGAGGGCAAGGCATGCGGCAAGGGTCGCCGGGACCGGGAGTCGAACCCGCGACGTCCGAGTTGAGGACTGAGGCCTCCAAACGTGGGGCGTGCTAACACCCCGCCACCACATTTAAGCTCAAAATTAATTTATGACTTTTTCTCAGAATTCTCATATTAATGTCAGAATTCTCAGTATAATTTCCTAATTCTGAATTTACTTTCAAAATTATTATTTTTTTCTCAAACTTTTGCCATTAAACTCAGAATTCTGACTTTCTGACTTTGATTGTAAATATTATGACTTTTTCTCAGAATTTGGTCTTTAATCTTGGAATTCTGGATATAATGTCAAAACTGTGACTTTTTTTCCCTCAAACTTCTGATTTTAATTTCAGATTTCTGACTTCCTGACTTTAATCTTAAAATTATGACTTTTTTTTTCTGAATTCTGCATTTAATCTCAAAATTTAAATCTCAAGATTATGATATAATTTAAAGTTAGAATTCTGAGATCAAAGAAAAAGTCAGAATATGTTTTTTTTTGTTGTTGTTGTTTCCGTGACCCTAATCACTTCCGTATGATTTATTATCTAATGGAATAAATTTCAGTTCTCATAAAATCTCAGACAATAAATAAAAGGTGTATTTTTGTATTAAATTTCATACCGGTATCCTAGAGGGCCATCCTGGCAGGTGCCTTTGTTGAGACAGGGGTTGATGGGATAGGCCGAGCATGTCAGGTGGGTCGCCTCTCGCCCTCGGCAGCCACAGCGCACGGTCGTCGAGGCCGACAGCGACACCAGAGAGACGTTACCGGAGCTCAGAGCCACAGGGACCTGGCTGAACGAAACCTCGCTGCTGCAGCCTCCATACTGACTGCAGTCTGTGTGTGGACAGTCGTCCACGCCCACCTGGCTGATGGACACGCCCAACATGGCCTCCAGCTGGGCAGGACGGAGAAATAAGGATGAAAAAATGTATATATTTTTATTCGATTTATGGAACTTTATTTGCTCTCAATTGGACACAAATTGGACAAAATGTAGGAATAAATATTTAAATTATCACAGTGGTTTGCAAAAGCATTCATATACTTTGACGTTTCCCAAATTCATTCACATCACAAACACAACATTTAAGGTATTTTACTGGGATTATAGGTGCTATGGCAACATATAGTCGGACGTAAAGGTGAACCTAAAAAAATAATGCCAGATTGCCAAAAATAAAGTGACATACAGAGTTTATCCACTTAAAAAACTCCTACTTTAAAACACATAATGTAGAAAAAGCTCCAAGGTGTGAACACTTTGCCAGACACTTTAAATACATCCCAAAATTTAACTGAACACTCACAAAGTGGCCTTTTATGTAAACAACATGCAAATAAAGAATAAATCTGAAATGAAGACAAATGGGATTTTAATGCAACACTAGAATAACAAGACAAAGTGACATGAATTTTGTTTGAACATAAATTAGAGAGTTTCAAAGAATAAGAGCATCTGACTTTGATCTCATGTCTAACTGCATCAACAGTTTTTGAATTTGATTCATTTCCCGTAATATTATTTATGCACTTTGGTGCTTTTCTTGTCATTTCTTGTTTTGTTGTCATTTCCTCTCTCTGTTGTCAAATTCACTCATTTTCTCTTCTTGTCATTTGGACTCTTTTTCTCTTATTTTGTCTCAAAGATTGTTTTTCCCCACCAATCAGAGTCCCTCAGGGTTTCTCTGCACTTATTAATGCTTTTTTGAGGTTTTTAAAGATCCATCTGATACTTTTATTCAAAGAACTTGATGTTCCTCATGCAGAGCTTCAACTTATGACTCTAAAATGTCTACATAATCTTTTAACTTCATATTCTGTGTCTTTAGCTATTCTAAATTAGACAAAAATAATTTTCCTTCCGGCCTATGACAATTAAACACACACTTTCCTCTTTGGTATTTGATGCTAGCTTGTTTTTATCATTACTTGTGCTTTGAACTGATTTTTACATGTTTCTTTATTGTTTTGGTGACCTTGTTTTGTTGTTGAATACTCTTTTGAACCAGGCTGCATCAGTTTATTTAGGTCAGAAGAACCAAAATAGCTCCCATTGAAATAGTTACTGTTATAGTAATGAGTTTGGATTTGCTAATTTAATACAATGTTGAATTTATGCATGGAAAAACAACATATTTTGAAAGAACAATTGAATTTTAAGTCCTAAGAACCAAGTATAAACAAAACCATCAGTATGAAATATCAGAAGAATTAGTTTTCTCAAACCTTTCATGTTCCCATCATTCCTATAACCATTAGAAATACATGCTTTATTGCAGTGATATGAAAACATTTCAGACTTTTTCCTTTCTAACATCATTTTTCTGTATGCAGCCGATAAAGTTAACTAACTGAAATGAGTTGCATTTATGCATATTTTAAGTTTTTAAATGTATAATCTCAAAATTTTAAATTTTATTGCAATGTAATATTCTGAACTGCAATTACTTTTTCCAAAAATATGTCAGATAATTTCTTGCTAACATACTTCTAGATAAATTTGTTTGCAATAAAAATAAAAACTCTTCCACTTGGAATTAAAACAAAACACAATATAATTTCATGTCCCTGTCTTTCAACTAAAACCTTATTTTCATTAAAGATATAAACATATTTTTTTCTCTTGCTATTTTACGACCTTTTAATGGTTCCATTAAGAAAACATGAGCAGTGAGGGAACCCAGAGTAAGACATTTGCATATGACCTTGCCCAGTCAACGTGTGCACACATGTTCTGTATATTTTTTATGCATGATTCACTAACTGGCATGATGAGCTGCCTGTCATGGTAGTAAAAGTCAAATGCAACTCCGCAGCTATTAATGCATGTTAAATATTCATTTCCATGTTGTTTGCATGTGATTCTGTGGAACATTGGAATCTATTACAAAACTAAATCATTGCTTACACAACATGTTCATTTTATTTTCATAACCACATATTTGTCCAAGTGTGAACACTTCAATATGCATTTAAACTTCACCAGCAGTCTAAATAAATTCTCCACTCTCTTCTTTTTCATTTTGTTTTAGAGGAATTGAAAAGCAAACCTCGAACATGAAGTGGCTTTGCTAAGAGTTTTTGTTTACCTCAATTTCAATTATCTAAAATAATGATTTATGTTTAAATTTCTGAAGAACTGTGTCTCAAACAAGGATATTTAAAAATGTAGTTTTTAGATGATTTTTGAGTCTTACCTTGGCTTTGTTTGCCGCCACGTATCCATGAAGTTTCTCCGCCTTGTAGTACGGTGAACCGTGTGCAGCAAACCAGACATCCAGCGCTCTGTAACTCAGCTGGTCGGCTTTGCCTACAGAGAATATCTGGACGTTCTCTGGCAACGTCTGCAGGATTTCAGCCAACATTCGCCCCAAACGGGAAAACCGACTCCCCTGACCTCCACCGCTACTCTGGAAAAAACCCTCCACTGTAAGATCTGGAAGAAGAGCAGATGTTCCTGCTTGTATTTTAAATGTTCTTTGGGAACAAAAATGACAACACAGACGGAGGAGGCCTTATTTTATATTAGCTGCTTTTTGCTTTTTCCTTTTTGGTGACCTTAAAGGTCTAAAAGTTGGATAACTACTCTTAGAAAAATAACTAACTGAAGATTGGGATCATAAAAATGTGCATCTCTCAACAGCCTTTAGTGGTAAAATAGCTCTCTTTAACACATCATGTTGTGGGAACTCACTGTTTAGGCGAATGGAGCCAGCTTGCTGCAGGGCCTCCTGGTGCAGCTCTGTGACATCCACCTGAGCAGTGGAGATGACATCAGGCCATGTGCTGTCGGACACACGTACCTGCAGGCGGTACGTGCCTGGAGGAGTTCCCTCCCTGATGCTGAGCTGACCTGAGCTCTGATTCAGACCGAACAACCTACAACAGGAAAAAATTAATGTTATCATTATGTTATCACTAGACGTTTGTTTGTCAAACATCATGAAAGTAATCATCTCAAGAAACTAAAGTAGGCTAAAGAGATAAAATGTACATTTTTCCTTTTATTATGTGTCAGTGGTGGCCACACTTCTGCTATTCTGCTAATAGTGTAGCTGATGATTCGTTTAGCGCTTTTGCTAACTTTAAAAACATGTAGCAGTCTTAGCTTAATTTTTCTGAATACCTTCTGAAGCGTCAACTTAATTGGTTGTTTTGTAAACTTTTAGTTCATCTGTATTGACATTGCGGTTATTGGATGTAAAAATTCTTGCAGAACTAAAACTTATGACTGGGATTTTAGGGTTAACCCAACTAACTTTTTAGTTAGCTGTACCCACTACTCTTTATTTTCAAAAAAAAAAAAAAAATCATTGAAGCTATATGATGTTCTGTCCAGAAAAAGCAGCTGCACAAATAAATGATTAATAGTCCAACATTCATGCTAAAAATGACTGAATGTAAACGTTTGTGAAACACCTAAAGCTTATTTGCTTCTACAACAGTTTTGTTTGCAGAGATTTGAAGCTGATATCCTCATATCTTACATCTACGCTGCTGCTTCTATTGAGTCCCTGTAAGATGACATTAATAATATCCAAGTGATCTGAGTCATCTGAACTCTTTGAGCTTCTTATTTTGCTCCAAGTTTGATCTTTTCTATATGTAAATAACCATCAGCCTAAACCTAATCCATTCCGTGAAACAAATTGCTATCTGCTGCATGCGCAGATGATGGGATGTGATTCATGAGTAACTATGGTAATGCTGTCCCCAGTGGTTCCTTTGTTCTCGGCCGTCTCCTGTCGTCCCTCCTTGTAGGTATCTCGTTAGAAGAAAAGGTGGCGGGGAATGCAATCAGACTCTCCTTTCAATGCGTCCGCGTGAAGCCGCGCCTCATCAAACAAAATGAGCTCGCCCTCGCTGTGCTTCACTGGGAATTTTCAATACCGCTGGTTATGAAGTATTAATAGCACTGTTCCTGACAAGTCAGATCTCTTTTTCTATCTCTCTCCTCCCTTTTCAGTCTCTTCCACTCTTTGTTTCCTTCTTCAAACTGCCTGTATTATACGGCCCAATTTTGTTTCTCTTTTTTCTGTTGCACCTTTGTACTCTCTCACCCTCTGTATTTCAGAACTGTCACTCGTTGTGCACTTTTTATTTTCCTTTTCTTTTTGCTCTTCCTGCTTTGTGTCACATAAGAAGGGAAACTTTACCCAAGAATCTGTTTCATGTGAGTTCCTCCCATGATAAAACTGCTTTACATCTTCCATCCTCTGGCTTCTTTTATCCAACACATCCAACAGGCTGCATGCTTGAACTAAAGATGCTCTAAGTGACGGAGTTAGCATCTTAATCTTTTTGTACCTGTTGTTTTTAGATGACACAAAAACTGAATGTATTACGTCTAAAGTTATGTGTAGATTTAATCTTTCTTTCTCTCTTCCTTTTGTACCTATAACTTTCTATCTGTTATACTTGTTTATTTTACTTACCTGTATTGGTGACTAATTTCTTTGATTCACCTTTTGCCCAACCAGCAATAAAATGTCAAAATAGTATCAGATTTTATTGCAGTAGCAAACATTTTAAAAACTCCATGCTATAATTTGAGTATAACTGACAGGCTTCAATATTCCCATAAATAAATATAGAGAAAAATCAAGCTTTTTTTTTTTTTTTTTTTTTAAAAAACCCTTTAATTCAAATGTAATTAAAAAATATATTTTTAAATGTTTTTAATAAAATTAAAATAAAATTATGTTTTGCTTTTTTAACTTAATAAGTGTTGGGAAAGTGGGAAATGACTCCAGACTGAAACAAACATGTTTTTCAGTCTAAGATTATCTTATTGCATTAAACATTTACCTCATTTAAGACGTTTTGCACATCTGTAACTGAATATGGAAGTACATTTCCACTTGACGTTCATGGCGATTCTGTGTATCAGATGAGAACATGGCTGTGCTGTTCCAAGAGTTAAATGCTGGTCGATCAGCTGGTAATGTCAAAATTAGTGTAAAAGAGACAGATCCTAAGTTTGAGCTTAACTTGTATGCATTTTTAATACTGATTATTATTACCGAGCATTGATTATGCTTGGTTTTATACTATGTATAACTGGAATGTGATTTATGTTGTACAGCGCTGTGACTTTTTGTATGTGAAAAGTGCTTTATAAATAAACTTTCCTTTACTGTAACCCTGCTGATTCATGTCAGTTTTAACATTTAAAATGCCTTGAAGCATTCAAAACCTCCGAACCACTAGTAAGCATTTACTCACCAGGAATCAAAACTATTCACTGAAGACTTTTCAGCTGTTTCTTAACATTTTCATCACTTCTACACTTTGTTCTTCCTAATATTCCTCAACTCTTCCATACTAACTAACAGAAACTATTGGAAATCTTTCACGAAAATCCTCTTTCTGCAGTTTTTTTTCAGTGTTTCATCAAATGCAATCAAATTACCTGGTTGGTTTGCCATCGAAGCGGTACACCTTCTCACTCCAGTCATCGAGGTCAGGGGACTGAATTTGTCCAAGAGCTGTTGTTGGGAGAATCCCTGTGAGGATGCAGAAAGTAAAGAAAGAAGAAAAAGTTTAAAAGTGCATTATGCATCCCTGTGGTACAGCCCAGATATTAGGCGGAAAGGCTGAAAGCTTCACCAGAAGGTACAGGCACAGGTGACATCTTATTGGCACACATGGTCATGGTTAAATAGCGCATCAGGAACAGAGTCTCTTTAGAATAACTTTCACTCTGTTTTTTCCCAGGAGCAGTAATGTAATCACTTTATCCATGAAATAAGTTCCCTTTTAAACTCACTTCCTGTTCATGTCCCTATCAAAGCTGGGAGTTAAGCTGGAGTTAATTGTTTGCTTCATGACATGTTTTCGAGGTTCAGGGTGGATTCCTATTAGGAGGTTAATGTCTGTTCATGTGGAAAAGCCCCAGAGAGGAAATTCATCAAAATACACTACAGAGAACCTTAGTTTTCCAGTAAATTACAGCCGGCTGACAGATGGTATGAAATGCTAAATAAGTGATGGGGCTGCAGTGGGAGGCTGCGAGAAGTCGACTGTGTCATGTACAGTTCTTGCAACGTGAGCAAAAAGGGCTCAGAAGGTTTTGAAATGACTATGACAGTTATGATTTGTGAGGGACAAATGTTTTCTTTTTTCTTTGGAGATTGTTAGGTACAAAATAATGCATTAAGGACAACATGTGAAACAGAATCTGAAAAAATAAATCCTTGATTCTAAAACGGCTCTTATTTAGTTGGTGTCTAAGAATGAATGCATCACTATGTGGTTGCATTATTAGACTATACTGTGACCTCTTTCTAACAGCAACATTTTTGCTGTATTTGTACTGTGTTTCCCTTTTGTGATAATATATTGTAATAATATATGCATTTTCTGACTCTGCAGATAGTAATATTTTTTATGCTGTTTATGATTATATTATATTAAATAATATAATTTCAATTTGTCTGTTTATTAACTTTGGTTGGTGCATTCTCACTGAGATGTGTTTAATGTGATAAAACACCCATCCAATTGAAAAGTTAGTTGCACGTAACCCAAAGTCACTAATCATAAATAGTAGCAATGCTAGCACTAAGGTGTTCAACTATTATTATTTAGAAGCTAATGCTAAAGCACAACATGCTTTACAACTAAGCATACTGTCCTGAACAGGATCAAATTTATTCTTTCACAATTTTCCATCTGGTTGTGTCTCACAAAGAGATTCTTTGGAACCGAACTGAACACTCGTGTTCATTTTCATAGTTGCTATGTATTGCTTACTCTTTTCCTGATTTTGTCAAATTGAAAATGTTAGTCTTCACAAAAGATGAGCATGAATATAAGCATCTACTTAATATTTCAATAACCAAAACTTCAGTTAATTTAACTCAAGTTTACAACAGCCAAGTAAATTAGCGCTTTAGAATGTAGGGGAGTGAACTAAAAGTTTTCAAAATTAGCAAAATAGCAACAGCACTATTAGCAGAAATGTGCCCACAACAGCATTCATCCCTCCATTGTGCCATAAAACATAAAATCACAATACATTTTGGAAAATCTAAACGTCTTTAAAGATTCCACTTAACTGCCTTTGGAGCTGCAATAAGCGCTGAGCTCCTATCAGATCGTATTTTCAATTTGGTATCTACATGTTTTCTTCAAGCATCGCAGCCAGCGAATAGCTTTTGACATGGAACAGAAGGTTGAATTGGACCAGCAGATATTACACCTCTGATCCACCACAGGAGGTAAAATCATAGAGTTAAGTAAAACATGAGATTTAACGATGCAAAGCAAAGACAGCAGCAGCAGAAGCATTACAGGCTACAGGTGCAAACAGAACAGAGCCACTTTATGATCCTCCGGTGTTCGTCTGATCTGGAAAATGTGTCATCAAGCAGAATCAGATGCAGTAAATAACATTTTGTGGAAGGCATACAGCCCACATGAGGATTGCAACACAGCTCTGCCAAATATAAGGGAAATTTCTGACAGACAACTTATGCATATTGCTCAGATCAGTGTTGATCAGGACTACATCAAGCCCTTTTGATCCCAGCTACATGCTCTAAAAGCACACACAACCTCAGAACATCGACTTGAATGATGTAAATGATAAAAGGGGGGTTGTCGTTACATGTTGAACTCAGAACTGTGATCTTAAAGCGACTAAACACTATAAAACCCTGCTGAGAAATTATTAGAAAGTCTTCACTGAATGTTAGTGAATTGTCTCCTAAAAAGCATTAAAAGGTCAATACAAGACCTTGAAAAGAGTTTAATTTGAAGGATTAAGGAAGGAAACACAAAGATACCTTTGCAAGATTTTGCACTTTTAGTAGCGGACAAGAATGCAGCCCGTACAAAATGCCAGTTCATCACATGGTCAATACAGAAAGACAGGACAACCAACCGTTCACATAAATATTCACACCAATTTGCAATCATCAATTAACTTCCTAATGGTGGAATGAAAGTGGGGAAGTCAGAGAAAACACCCAAACGCCACACTGAAAGGTCCCTGCTGTTATTTAGGCTATACAAAACATGTTCATTACGATTTTTGCACAAAATTGTTCCCAATTAATGAGTTTTTTGTCTGGGCAGTTCTGCTTTGAGCTCCTTTCAACTGTTTTATGGTCTCTTGTCACTTTAAATCCAAATAAGCTGCTGCTGGCCACAACCCCCCAACTCAACGCTTGGGTTGCTAGGTGACGGGCTAGACTTTGCTGTGGTTGCTAGGGGTTGGCTGGCGTTGCTATGAGAAGAGCAGTGCCAGCTGATTTGTAACGTTATATTCTGAAGGATTTTGAAACGGCTCTGAGAAACATTAGCTTACTTCAAAATATGGCGGGGTGTTTTTTCAAGAACTTGAGCTGTTTTTAGAAGTAGTGTAAAGCCAAAAGGAAGTATAAGAACAGGCAAATGCGAATTTTACAACAAAACAGATGCCAAAAAAAGAAGGACATACCTTCAAAACTGTAGACAACAATATGGGTGTGTCCAGATAAGTGTGGATGGTCATTTCTATCACCGATGACGACTGTCAACGTGTTGGTTGAGCTCACTGGAGGAGAACCGCTGTCAATCATGAGAATGGGAAGGCGGTACTCCTTTTGACGCTCGCGATCAAAGCTGCGAAGAGCAGTGATGGCTGCGCTGCCATTCCGAAAGTCTGTCAGGTTAAAATTTGTGGCATCAGAGGTTAGAAGCAGGAGTCGGATGGAGAACGGACCACCGTTGGTAGACGTGTCTCGGTCGACGGCGTGGAGAAGCATGGACGTTTCATTCATTCGCACCGCCTGTGGAGCAGCAGTGTTCTCCCAAACAACAGGCTTATAGGCAGCCTCAAACTCTGGCCCATTGTCGTTAATGTCGAGAACAGTTACCACAACGATAGCGGTGCCAGTTAGCGGTGGGATACCAGCATCTGTGGCAAGAACCATGATCCTGTGCTGTGAGATTTTTTCTCTGTCCAGCGAATGAGCAACTACCACCCAACCGGACTGATCCACCAGGAACTGACTGTAAGGGTCGGACTCCTTCGAAATACTGTAGGAGAAGCGTCCATTTAGGCCAGAGTCCAAATCAGATGCTGTAACCTGAGCGACAATCGTTCCCACTGGGACGTCTTCAGACATGGCAGCCGACTCATAGAACTGTGGGAAAAAGACGGGAGCGTGGTCGTTGGAGTCTTCTACTTGGACGAGACAGTAGGCCAGGCTGAAAAAGTCAGCATCTTCAGCCTTCAGAGTGAGATTAAAGGTCCGCTCATGGAGTTTCTCAAAGTCAACCTTCTTCTTCAGCTTTATCACGCCACGTCGGTTTACTTTGTCCGTCTCAACAAAGAACTTCCTTTCCTCATCTCCGCCAACGATGCTGAAGGTGACAACAGCATTCTCACCCTCGTCTCCATCAGTGGCAGAGACCACAAGGACCTCGCTGTTTACCTCCAGATCCTCATTCATCTGGAAGACACATAAAGGCATTTTTTATGACAACTAACGTCAATTACACAGATCAATTGTCATTGATCAATGATCAATTCATTAGGAATAATAAGTATTCTTTACACTGAACCAATCCAAACAAATTGTGTTTATATGTGACCATCCTGCCTAAACACAATACATAAAGAAAGTTACAAAAAATCTAAAAGGTTTTCTAGGATTTAGCAAATATAAATATTTTAAGTAATTGTATTGAACTTAAAACAAGACCAGTTTAGTCTGATTTGACTTCAGACAGTGAGAAAAAATGTGTCTAAGTATTTAAATATCTTGTTTCAACTGTAAATAAAGCTCTCCAAATTTAGGATTTTAATCAAACGTTGGATTACCTTTTATTCAAAACTGTTTGAATATCAACCAACTCTATACAGAAATCAAGACCTTTCCAAAACTTGAAAATGCTTGAAATTCATTTAGATGTTTTTAAGGACCTGCACAAACCTTGTAATGTAAAATATTAGAAGAGAATGACAAATGTCTTTGAAGAATTTGACTCACCTGAGCGGTGTAAGTCCTCTGAGTAAAAATAGGTGGGTGGTCATTTACGTCTGAAACCATAATAGTTGCTGTTCCCGTCCCAGACAAACCACCGCCATCCCGGGCCTCCACCACAACCAGATATTTGTCTTCTGTCTCCCGGTCCAGTGAGCGGAGAACTGTGTAGATAGTCCCAGTAGTGGCATTTATGGAGAACAAGTTGAGGTTGATCTCATTGCGAATGTTCTTGATGATGCTGTAGGTAAGCATGGCATTCCTGCCTTCGTTTGGGTCGTCAAGGTCCATGGCACGCATCTCCATGATGGAGGTGTCGGCGGGTGAGTTTTCAGGCACTTGGCCAATGAAACATCCGTCTACTTCTAGAGCGGGGCATGGAAAGTAGGGGGCGTTATCGTTAATGTCTCGGACTTCTAACAGCACATCAGCGAATCCTGTAAGCCCCATTCCACCCTCGTCTGTGGCGAGGACAAGGAATCTCCAGGCGGGGCGCTCCTCCCGGTCCAGGTGGCGCTGGGCATAGATCCTTCCAGTGTGTTCGTCGATAGTGAACTCGCCACCGGCACCCTGGCCATGGAGGGAGTAGCGGAGGGCAGTCTGGTCCGCTTCCTGATCGGGATCTGTTGCTGACACCTACAAAAAAACAAGAGGGAAAAGGTAAAAAAAGGAGCAAAGAATTCTTCCCACTCCCTTTATGTGAAAAATGCTAACTTATTCATTATGCAAAGGCAAACTGTTTGAGATGTCGCTTCAGTTATTGATATTTAACATGACTTAAGTCAAAGTGTTAGGGGATTTGCCACAAACATCTCATATTTCAAATTTTTTAACCTAGTGGAACTGTAAATGTTTTAATATTACATGTAACCTGGTGAGAGGGTTTTCTTAGAGTGTTTTGGAGACCAAAACAGCAACATTTAGTACATTTTCAGCTGCTGCAGCTCACTTTATTACGCCACTGTTTCAAACAACCCAATTCCTTTGAAATACCTGTTCACCCCTTTGCCTGTGGTGGCGCTGCAGCAAGAGCCACTAAATAAAACCACTGAAGAAAACATGCGCACAACTTCCTTCTTTGCAAAATGTAAACAAAAAGTGGTGTGAGATTTTAGCAGCCGGTACAATTTTGTCTTTTGTACCAAAGACAGAATTGCTATTTTGTCTTTGGTAAAAGATCACAAGCCGTTTCTCCTGCTAGCGCTATACTCTCACATTTCTTTTGGTTTTATTTACCCAGAATGCCCTGTGCTGTAATCCGCTTTCTGCTTTTGGAGCGGTCTCCGGTTCGCTTGGTGTTCACATATGCATTCAAACCGCGCCACAGTTCACTTCAACTGAACCGATAGCTAGATTTTTAGGTGGACCCAAGTTTTCTTTTTTGAGTCGCATCAGAGTTTGCTGCTCATTCACTCCTCCCCAAATGACCAAACTTTCTAGCCAAATGAACCAGAGTTTGATTAAAGTGGACTAAACCGGGCTGGTGCGAACATTCCTTACTTGATCACAGTTAGCTTTAAGAAATGAGATGTCCACCATTATTGGATGACCTCAGCTATGTCTAAAAATAAACCTCTGAAAAGCATTTTGCCCTTTGAGTGATTGCTTTTATGACATATAGCCTTTCAAATGGGTATTGAATAATTGCAAAACACCAACGTTTGTTTCTCTTGAAAATTAATTGCTTTTCATATCAAAACTGTAGCAAAAGGCACACCTTTTATTTATGCTGACAATTTGTACAACAGCAGTACATTCATCACAATTCAATAACACCTTCCTTAATAAGCAAATATTTCATCTTGTTCAGTTCTTTCCTCATCACGTATTTCTTATC
Organism: Alfaro cultratus; assembly: GCA_903066825.1. Taxonomy (NCBI): domain Eukaryota; kingdom Metazoa; phylum Chordata; class Actinopteri; order Cyprinodontiformes; family Poeciliidae; genus Alfaro; species Alfaro cultratus. Next base: position 57,265 of record CAEFZX010018832.1, on the reverse strand, counting down.
AAAACAGGTAAATTGCTTTTCCACCATGTAGAAATGTCAAGCCCAGCAACTAGGACATGCAGCGGGGAAGTGATTGCAGCAGCTGGCCCCGCGCGATGGGACTTCACAACACAGGAATAAACATTTCTCTGCTGCTTTGTCCTGTTTGCTTAATTAACCTGCCTTCCTGCTATCTCTCTGAGCGAGGGGACAAGAGGAGCAGGAATGAGTCGAGCCTTCACATCTGTCACCGAGACACACAATGCAATTAAAAGTTAATAGACACAGACAAAGGCAAGAAAAAAAGTACACTTTTACTCTTTCTTCTCCTCTTTTGTCACCAGAGTTTGTTTACTGAACCCTTTGAAGTCCTCCTTCCCGCAGCCACCTCCCCCATGTCGCCGCTCTGCATCCTCTGACAACGTGACGCAGGTACACAATATTGAAGATGAGCAGCGGTGGCACCACAGAGGAGGCAGGTGAAGTCAAAAAATATTCATTTCAAATTGGATTTTCTTTTCCGTTCGCTATCTACTGAATTGCATTAGTGCACAGGGCTGAGAGTGCGGCGCGATGAGGGAGGACCCGTCCGTCGTGCGGCAGAAAGACTATTGAAAGCGTCAGAGAGGAACCAAAAGCACATCAAATCAATTCCGGCAGGCGAGGGGCAGCAGGCCCAGGTTGAGGACTGGGTGACACATGCGCCTCTGACGGAGATTATTTCCCTCCCCTCCCAGCTTCCACCATTTTAATCTTATTTAGCTTGGCAGCACATGCAAATTATTGTGAATTACCGGAGATAGGTGTGACGAAAGGTGGATGAGATCAACAGGAGAAGGAGGTCAACACGAACATTTTAGAGGCAACTTTGAAGACGATGGTTACTTCCTGTTAGACTTTTTTGGCCTAATATTTCACCTTGGAGTCTCTTTTACCAGTTTTTGTGTTAAATGCCGTCATAAATGTGCAATGTGTTAGTGGAGTGACACCAAATCTCTGCTGAGGTTTGCTCCAGGCTAATTTTAGCGTAACTAATGCTATTAGAGTTTCCTCCATAAAACTTGATACATTTTCACATCTTGTTCATATAAACATTAACATTTGAACAATAATGTGCATTATGTATGTCTGGTTGAAGGTGATACTTTCTCAGGTTTACATTTTAAATAATTTGATTAGCAATGAGTGAACATCGATCTCCAGTTATGTCTAAATGATTTAGCATGACAATAAAAACATGTTCAACATCATCAAAACATTCATTCATTTCCTCACTTGCTGTACATTTAACAAGGTCAGAGTAAACTGCTTACAAAAGTGAATTATATCCCACATACGTTGTTTTCTGATCTAGTAAATTAGGGTCTTAGGTTGTTTTCACAACCAATAGTCTGGTTAACTCAATTTCTACAATATGTAGCTTTTATTTTAATGTGTGTTATTTATTGAAAGTGTTATTATGATATTTTCTTCCATTTTAACCATAATTGCTTCTGAAGGGGAAATGCAAATGCAGCATGAAACTTCTATTTTCATAAAATCAGAAGATTGGAATAAAACTCAGTATTGTCCAGGTGATACATCCAAAACAAATAAGCCTTCACATTCACTGACCTCTAGGATGAACACAGGAAGCTGTGTGAGCTCCTCCATCACAGAGGCCTGATACTCTGTCTGACTGAACACCGGCGCCTCGTCGTTGCGGTTGACCACCTGAACCACCACCAGGGTCTCGTTCTCCCATTTCCCATCAGAAGCGACCAGCCGCAGCTCGTAGCGCTGCTCCATCTCGTAGTCGAGCGGCTGAGCTACAAAGATGGTGCCCACCTCTGGCTCCACGTCGAAGGTCCCCATGGCGTTTCCTGAAGTGATCTGGTAGCGCAGCTTAGCGTTGGCGCCTGGATGGAAGAAACAGAGTCTGGGTCAGTTTCTGCTCTCAAAAACTTTCTATCCTGGCATTTTATTATCTGTGTATTCAAATGTCAGTTGATGAAAAAGAGGCAGTTAATATTATTTTATCTTTGACATGATCAGGAAAAAAACGAATAACCTTTAACACAACCTTTAACTTTTTTTTAATGTCTGTGACAGTCATGGGTCACAGACTTTTGTTATTTTTATGTATTCAATAATAAACTAAACATATAATATTTTAAAAAAGCTCAGTAGTCAGATTTTAGGAGTAAAGGAATCTGTAAGTAATTGTCGATTCAAAATATAAACACTATAAACTTGCACAGTTGTTGTTTTAAATGACAAGTAAATATTTTAAAACGTTTTTGGGATTAATTGAAGAAAAATATTTTGTCTTGTACAGAAATAAATAAATGTTTCAGGAAGATTTTAAGATTTTTATTTAGTCTGTAAAAATAAATCGAAATTTCGCTACACTCTTGAATTGTGGACGGAGGGGCAAAACAAAGTCATCCAGAGGACCGAGATGGCCCCCCGGCCACACTTTGGACATCACTGCTTTAACGCAACCTGAGTTGCATGTAGCTCTTCTTCTGAAACTTTACTTTTTGAATAGTATTGTAGGAATTGCTGGCAAAAGAAGATTATCTTTGATTGGCAGAGGAAGCAGACACACACGCACACACACACACACACACTGATGACCAATGTGGACAGCAGCAGCAGATATCACATCTCAGAAGAAAACAAGCATCTTCCTCACAGTGGGGCTCGTTAGATGCTCACACCTTCACATCTTGTCTGCATCAGACCTGCTCATCGAGTTGTGATGCAGCACTTGAGAGAATGTTACCTTGGCTGAAATTATTTTCCTGGAGAATTAACATGAATTTGATATTTAACCCTTAACCTAAACGCAAAAATGGCATTTTCTCTTTCCTAACTTGAGACAAAGGTTTTAATATTTAATTTTTATGTAGTTTTGACTTCAGATTTTCCATTCTACTACTCAGTTTTAACAATTTGCTGCTTTAGTTTTTTTCTTAGTTTCTTTTTTTTTTTTTTTTTTTTTTTAGAAAATGCTTAGTTTCATTTGAGGTGTTATTAGTTTCAGTGCTTTATGTGAGTTTCATAGAAGGAACAAGACTGAACAAAATCCCAGGAAACCACCACAGGTTTTAGAAAATGTTAATTTAGGGCAAATAAATGACCATACATTCCAGGAAAGTATAAAAGATGGGGGAATAATTTAAAAACTTCAGTAAACACAATAACACAGAGCTTTTCAAGTGAACTTTAAGGTTCATGGCATTTTCCTCTCTTCATAATGTCCCATATGTTTACCCATATGTTCCACTACAAGGTACTTCCTTTTGTCTAAAATAAAGATATATTCAAAGCAATCCCACATTGGACTCTGGCACTTTCTCTGACTTTAGTTGACATGATGCTAGATGTACACCAACCAGCATCATTAAGGATGATTTTACTGATATTAGAAGAAAACATCTAATTTGACATTATTTTTGGGATTGTTTGAAAAAAGAAAATGAAGCAAAATTTGTATAGTCTCAGCAATAACAGGATTTGGGCTACTTTTCTTTAAAAACAATTGCTGTATTAAGCCAATTTTAATCAATTAATTAAAGCAGATTTGGGTGCACCAAAGCCTGCTTTTGAAAATTTATAGAAATTTAAAAGACTTTATGTCAGCAATAAATTTACCCTTAAAAATAAAAGCGTCAAATATCTGTACTGAGTGAACCACATCGATGCTGGTTCTCCAAATAGAATAAATGTCTCTGAATGTGAGTAAAATATCCTAAATGTCTCATTTCAGACTATATATTTGAATGAAAATCTGCTTCAAAACTGAAGTTAGATAATGACACAAAATTGATGTCAAAGTCATTAGTTTAACGTTGCAAATAAAGAAGGCTGAGATGAATGCAACACTAGTTCACCCACTATGACCCTTTCATCTGAAAAAATTAAAGCTATGTGAATATTTCTTTAAATATTGGTATTTTTAAAGATGAATACATTATTGAGTGATGAATAAATCTCCCTCTTCTTCCTTATTCTGGCATTACTCCCTCCATTCCTTCCCTTTTGTCCTTGGTTTCTTGTCTTGCTACCTTGTTATCTTTCAAGCCTTCCCTCTGGGTCTTTTACTCTTTTTATTCATGCATATTTCCTTCTTTTCCTTAACTATTTTCTGTCCACTCAACATTTACATTTCTTATATTACCATTACTTCTATCCTCCCTAGCTCATCTTCTGTCTTCTTCAGCTTTTCCTCCTTTTTTTCCCTCCATCCTTTTGCTCTCCGTGTCTCCCCCGACATCTTGTTTTTCCTTTTATCTCTTTTCCATTTTCAGCTTTCTCATATTTTCCCCTCTTTTCCCATTTATTCTCCTCCCCATCCCTTCTTTCACTCCCTCTATTGGCCTTTCGTCTTCTCTCCTGATGAAGTGAAAAAATGCCCACACACACATGGATGAGGTAAACACACACACACACACACCCACACACACACACAGACAGAGGCAGGTCTGTCTGGGTCAGGCTTTCTCTCTGTTTACCAGCACCAAGGAGACTTTAAGAGACAAACACCATCTGTGGAGACATGGAAGAGCTTCATTACGACATCGTGAGCTTCTGTGTCTGTGAGGAAAAGTTTAAGTGCACCGGTCCGTCTCAGCCTCGAAGCGCGATCTGTGGTGACATTTGAGCGAGCGGCTCGGTGTGCGTGTATAAATGGGAGTGCATGTAAATGTGTGTAAGGGGAGTAGCTACAGCGGTTTTTCGCCTCCGGCAGCCTCCCTAATGATCAGCCTGGCCATATGGTGTTGCCCTCCCCACACGTACACAACAGCACATGTGCACACACACGCACGCACACTAGGGGACAGGGTTGATTTAATTCACAGCCTAGCAGAGGACCCAAAATTGAGATTAAGGTCAGATCTCTGCTTCTCATGAGGTGGACCGGAGGGGAAATTCGTCCCTGAGCACCGACTGCAGGTCAACACTCTGACAAACTAAACTCTTCACTTTAAAACTGTATAAGAAAATTCTGAACTGAATGTTACCTCAAATGGCGGCAATTCTTTACCAGGCTGTCTGCAAGTTTCAGTCAAAATTAAGACTTTTTAATGCCAGCTTGAATGAAATTTAAGACAGAAAAACTATTAATATGGGGGCGTGTATGGTCTAGCAACCAGTGGTAAAAACAAACAGCCAACTGGTGATACATTTGCACTTACCAATGATAAGACACAAAAAAGGCTACTTAGCTAGCAAGGGTATATTAGCAGCTAGTTACCGTCCGCTTCAAATCACAGAATGCAATGAAGATGTCTGTGTGTGACTAACTATTGCCTGACAGAAACGTCCCACAACAAAAAGAAAAACTACATATAAGATTTCAATAGTCCTGTAATGACAAATTTTAGGACCTGTGATTAACATATTTAAGGCCAACTTACACTTTTTGAAAATTAATTCACAACATTTTAAGGTCTTAATTTTAGGTGCATGAATCTAAGGTGTTTTAAGATCTTTTTAATGCCAGGTTGAAAGACATTTAAGACAGAAAAAAATATAAATGTAGGGCCTCACATGGTCTGGAAACCAGTGGAAAAAATTAACATTGCACTTACCCATGAAAGAAGCTAGTTAGCTAGCCAGGGCATATTAGAGGCTTGTTACTGTCTGCCTCAAATCGCAGAGCATAATGAAGATGCCTGAGTGCAACTCAAACTTTTGCCTGGCAGAAGACATGATTGAATAGATCTGCAACGGCAAATTTTAAGATGTGATTAACGTATTTAAGGCCAACCTAGAATGTTTTAAAAAGAAATTAATTTATTGTAAGGCCTTAATTTGTGGTTTACTAATTTAAGACTTTTTAAGGGTGCCCTTAAAAACTTCACACTGTTGAAGTTTTTAAAGGGCACAGAAATGTACTGCCGAAATATTACCTTACTCTTTTTTAAGTTTTGAAATTTCTTTTCTGAAAAGAAATACTGAATCCAGCATCCAGAGAAAAATTTACCAACCCACAAGCAAAGAATTACACACAATTCCTTTAAATTACTTATTTTGCACCTTGTATGACATAAAACTCACATTGCACATGACCCTGAATAATATGAACATGAACATTGGAGAGCAATGTGAAAGTAACATTTAGAAACTGACTGAAAAGATGTGTTACAATTAATTTGAAGCACCTGTAATGAAGTCATATTGGATAGCAGACCTTCTTTTCATTTATTAAAGTTTTATTTCTTTCAACTACTTTGTATTAGAACTAAAAACAGTGATTTTTGAGGCAGATGTTTGAACAGTGACATGACTTCTGGTCAGCAGGACACGACCAGTTACTTCCAATCACACGTTGCTTATTATCACTCCACCTCTCTGCTGCGGTAGATGCTTGTTCGTGTTTACTAAACCCCGAGGCGACACTTAACTGAAACACTGAACTCAGCAGAACTGATAAAAAGCCTCTTGATCTCATTACCCGACACTCTTAGTTCGGCACATTTTCCACTAGGAGGACCAAATGAAGCCAGAAAACACGACGGGCGACGAAAGCTGCTGCATCTAATCAGCTTTATGGGGAGTGGGGAGGTAAAGACGGGTAATCTACACCCACTCCTCGCATCCCCTTCACCTCACCTCTGCTAATTCCAACAAACACTGAATCAAGCTGAAATGAATGCAGGAGTTTGATCTAAAGTGTCAGTGTGTGTATTTCCGCTGTAAATGTGTTTGTTGTACCTAGTTTGTACCAGGGCTGAAAGGTCACTGGTCCTTCAACACCTGTCAGCTTTAACAACAAACTGTGCTCATAATGTACAACACACACACACACACACACACACACACTGAAGAAGCCAAGGTGACAGTACAGCTGGAGGATAAAACCTTCAGTACATTTTATAGCTCATCAAGTCTCAGTGTGCGGCTTTAACTCTTTCAGGAGTTTGATTCTTCATCCTGTGTGACCTTCAGGAAAACATGCATCCAGCATTTACATCAGAATCAGCTGGTGTGTATGGGAAACGCCTCAAGCCAAGAAACAAATTGGCTCACTGGTAAGGCAACCTTGAATTTAATCACAATAGGAACAAGATAACAAATTTCTTCCTGTAGTTTAAAATACATCAAGTTAGACGTTTATATTCATGCTCTTATTTGGAAGTGGGTGAAGACTGTTTGTAGTTCCGCTTCCTCTCCACACATTCTCCTTTTTTTCAAGAAACTTAATTGAGCAAATGTCAAGCATACAAACAAACAAACAAACAAGCATACAAACAAACAAACAAACAAACAAAAGAAGCATGTAGAAAACTTCAACACAACCATCATATAAGAACCAATAAACAATAAATGGATCGTTTCGAGAGTCTTTGTTGACCAGCACTGATCCACTTGACTAAGATAAAGAAATATTTTTCCATCAAAATATTCAACATGTAGAATGATAGCTTAATAAACATGTAAGCAAATATATGTAATTATTTATGTAAAGGATGCATAAAGAAAAAAAATGAACACAGTAACTCTTAGATGTATTTATTCTTCAGTTAAGAAAGGATTATTCTAAAAAAGACTAAAAGGCTGTGGAAATTTCTATTTCTGTATAATTTTATTTCTGACAAAGCCAAGAAGTTGAGACTCCAGCTTTTAATTTTAGTGACAAATGGTTGAAGCTAAACTAATCTTTTATTAAACATTATTTGCTTTTCTTATCTGGTTGCGATTTATTTCTGAAAACCTCAGCTGCATGATGAACATGGGACTAAAATGAAGCAAAAACATTAAACTCTATCTGATTCTCTCACGATCCCTGATCCGGTATTGTCGTTGTTTTTCTCACACCAGTGACTGCATGTAGGAATTAAACGGCCTGCGGCTCTGGACCACTCGGGAGCACAGAGACCAACATCAGCAGAAACAGCTATCTTAGCTCAAACGTCCCCTTAAACCGTCCTAACTGGTGGCTAGATGGTGGGCCTACTGGGATTAACTCAAACGTTAAATCTGATCCTCACTGAGTCAGCAATGGGAGCGTCTGCTTGGGATTTAACTTGTTTTTGAATCTCTCTCACTTCTCTATAAGAAATAATGTGTTTTTCATCATTTTAGCACTAAGTTAAACAAATTCACTGGCCTGATTGTAAGTCAAACTGAAAAAGGTCAGTGTCTGATCCAAATGGTAAATGTTGAATAAATAATTACCATCACAAATTTATGGACTTCTATAAAGCTGTCCTTCTAAATATAACCAAAAATCATAACGGTACAATCACATCTGACAGTTTTAGACTGGATGCCACTGTCACGAACACTGGCTCATTTTTTAAATATAGTTTTAATTCACTCTTAACTCACTTTATTCATAAAATGAGATAATAAGAAATTACAAAGTCAGATCTGGATTAGCATCTATTCAACTGTTGGGATACCTGAGGTTAAATAATTATAAAATATTGATAAAAAAATTATAATTTAATTTTACATGAGTGGCCTAGATGTTAATGTCATTTTTTTTGTTTTACTTGTAGCTTAATGATGTGTTTTTATACAAAATATTTCATTAAGGTTTATTATGTTTTGTCATAGAAAAGTGCAGCTAAATGCTACTGATGCTTTCTCTCTGTAAAACTAAAATGAAATCCTGTGGTATAAACATATTTAATCAACACAGCATGTGTACTCTGCTGCGCTCCTCCCCTTATGCCTGTTCTCTGTCTCACTCAGAGTAATAAGGAGCAAAAATGGGGAAAAAAGAAAAGATAAACAACTGCAACTCCATTCTCATTGTTTGTGTATTTTTTAAAAATTCTTAGTTTGTTACCTGGTGCTTTAATCCTACTAATCATTTTTGTTTAATATAGTATTTGTTTTACTAACTTTGCAATTTAAATCTTACAACATTAGAGCATTTTGATCATAAATTACTGTCATTTAACTTATTTTATTACAATGATTTTATATTTTGTATTGGCTTTGTTCATCACTCAAATATTTTTAAAGTATACTTTACAATAAAAGCTGAAGTAGACATAACTAAATGGATTGTGTTAATGAAAAACCTTTTAGCCAGTTTATAATCCTGAAAAGATATAAATGCCAATTAAAAGTATTCACTCCCTTGGATGTATTTCCCCATTTTATTGCTTTTACAAATCAATCAGATCAACAATAATCAAACTATTGTAGTGTTAATCATGCCAAACCCAATGTTACTGTTTAAATCTAATAACTTAGCTGAAAACTACAAATATTTGTGACGACTGATGAGATGAAACTCTGAGGACTACAGAACAGGATTATGTGTATGTGGCTAGCAGTCAATAAGAAAGACGTAAATATAAAATACTAAAAGGGAAAATAAGTTATGACTCGCTCACCAACTTTACTCCACTGACAAAAAAGAAAATCTCAGAGGCTGAAACCAACACCAAACAGCAGTAAAAAACAAAAGTATGGAGAAAGAGAGGCTATGCTTTTGTTTTCTGATATTTTTGTCCTTTTTCCTCCTGCTGCTTATTGGTTTAGAGCAGAGGAGGAAGAGGAACGAGGGACAAACATAAACAAAGAGACAAACATCAAACTGTCGACCTCAAGGGAGCAGCAGCGCTCGCTAACGAGCTGCGACAGCTAGAGAAGAAGAGGGAGGAAATGCGCGGAGGAGGGATGGAGAAGAAAACAAGGAAAGGAAGCAAGGAGAGGAGGAGGAAAAAGTGGCAAGATCACAAGAAACGGGAACCTGATTTTTTCAGCTAATTTAAAGCATTAGGATAAAGTTAGCACTTTTAGATTCGACTTATGCACATAAACATAACACAAAAAATGCAACTCCACCTAAAACAGCTCATGCATCTTCCTGTTACTGACCAGAAGGAGGCCAGCTGCACACAACAACAGTCCCAGAATCAACATACAATATTTATAGTCAGACACATCACTAAAACCACACACACTTCAACCTTTCACTCCCCTGTTCATCAGCTGCATTTGTGTCATTTTTGGCAACACATTGGCTAAATAATTCACTATGTAAGCTGCGTTGAATACAGTAGAAATATAACAGAGTTAGTACATTCAAATGTTTGTGTTTCAGTGCTGCCTCGTAATGCAACACATTATTTAGACTGTATATATTCAAAAACATAGCAAACGTGCAAGTAATGTCTTATTACAATCATAACTTATCCCGTATAAGGACATGTCAGTTTGCTTTTACTGCTGTGTGTCTGTGTTTACGTCTTTTTTAACTCAGCCAAGAGCGCTGACTGTCCTCCAGCTAGAGAGGAGTTTATTTTCTGCACTGAATCAGTTTAGGACCTTAATGGGAAAGAAAAGAAAGAGGCTTTATAAAACCGGCCCAAAGTGGTTCTGTGTTACTCCTGCAGGACGAGATGACCGGATTAGCGGGACTAGCAATCATTTCTATTGGTCATGATGGTAACAGGAAGCAAACATGTCTACAACCTTCATTCTGAGAAGGTCTGAAAATAAAAAGTAACACCTTTAAATAAACCAGAAAGGGCAGAAATGTGTTGTTAAAAGTCTGATAATACAACAAAACAATGGAATAAATAAGAAACAAAAGTAGGAAGAGAACGACAAAATGAAAAGATAAAAGAAGAATTTGTGTCACTTTGCCACAACCAAGCAGAGAGCGATCCAAAAACAAAGCCAGATTCAGACTGACCTTCATCCTCGTCGTTGGCTGTGACAGTGATGAGGACGTAGCCCACCTCCTTGTCTTCCTCCACACTGACCTCGTACACCGGCTGGGCAAACGCCGGAGCGTTGTCGTTGACATCGGTGACAAAGATCCTGACGTAGGCGGTGTCTGCATGAACGATCAACACAGAGTTGTGTTGACTTACACTTAAATCATCACTAAATTTAGGAACTTCAGGATGTTGCTGCTTCAAATGTCTACATGTCTCAAATAAACCCAAAACTACAAGCAAAATTGGAATTTGGAAGCTGCAACTTAATGTATGAAAAGTGCTTCAGAAATCAAAAATCAATGTTTTTTACACATGAGAATAAAAAAGGTTTAGAACCACCTGTGCTGCACTGGTTAAGTAAGTAAAAAGTAAAGATTAATTCAATTATATAGTATATCAGGTTACGGTTATGGTATATTCTTTTTTTTTTTTTTTTAAAAAGAAAGTGTACCCTAAAAATATAGTTAGAATAAGTCAATAAATGTATGTAAACCTCTGATAGGCACTTTAAGACATTAATGGGATCACTTTGATGCCTCTAATGCCAAATTCTCTGTATTTTTATCAGGTGTATGCAGTAAGTGAATGAGATGATGACTCTGGGGGGTACCTGTGTTTGGCTGGCCTTGCTGGCCCGGTCGGGCTGACTCGGACCCATCCTGCGACTGCACCTCGATCAGGTAAGAAGCTTTCTGCTCACGGTCAAAAGAAGCACGAGTTACTACGACGCCGCTGCGGGAGTCGATGCTGAAGTACTGAGAGTCTCCGCTCTCGTCCTTCAGGATCGTGTAGTGGATCTGAAGAGAAGACGCAGAGAACAGGTTAAGGAAGTAAGAAGAAGAGGATGTAAAAGTTCAGCCAAGGGATCAGAGTAAATGCTTGTTACCATCCCATGCAGACCCGAGTCGAGGTCCGTCGCTGAGACCTGAGCGACCGATGTGCCAATCTGTGCTCCTTCAGGCACCGTGGCCTCGTAGGTGGATGACAAGAAGAAAGGAACGTTGTCGTTGACGTCTGTAATAGAAAACAACGAAAGAAAAAGAGCAATTTATTATCCCTAATTTTTCTGAATATTATTAGTTTTCTTGTTGGCAGAACACAAACTGTTGTGTCTACAAACCTGATTAAGTTGGATTTAAGCCAGACCAACTTCTTGGTTTTTGCAACATTTTACTCTACCAAAGACGATCAAAGAGCACCAGAAATGAATAACAGAGAAACAAGGAAAACAGAAACGTCTTTGCTCTGAAGTCCATCAGAAAAGAAAGTTGGAATGGGTCTCTCCTTGCAAATAAAAATTTAATTATTAGCGAGGAATTATCCTCATAACACCCTGAAGTGTCCACAAAGACGCTTGTCAGCTCACTTTCAAGCGCCGCTAAACCAATTAGAGCATCCAGAGTGGGTTTGTTCAAAGCCAGTCAAAGTCAGGAAGTGTTTTCTCCTCTTTTCTTCCCTCCACCCACAGATGCTGATTGAGAAATGAGTCACTTTTGAAATAAGGCAGCATGGAGCTCCCACCGTTTATGTTTTTCCTCTTTTCTCTCTCTGCCACGGACGACCTCAGAACCTCATTACTCTCAGTCCTCGTCATTTTCCAGGGCTGTCCCTCATTACGTCTGAGCTGCTCCTACTGATGGCTTCTGCTCTTCACAGATAAACTGTGACTTTTCACATGCAAGTGAATATGCAATTACTTTTATATGGTTCAAACTGCAGTAAATTAGAAAACTGGGGTTCTGGATTTAAAAACAGAAGATCAACCAAAATAGATTTTATTAACTGTCCCATTTCTGTTATGCTTACGTGAGTTCATCAAAGATTTAGTTTTGGTCATTGCGTCTTTTCATGCTAACTGCTTGTGTTTTGGAAGACATTAACTTTGAAAAACACTGACATAACAGTCGTAGCTTTATTGTTTGTTTTTGAGATATATCCGACTCTATAAACACAGCTCGAAAGTCTTTAATAAATTCATTCCTTGTGCTTGTAGACTGTGTTTTTATTTGATGTTTATTAAGATGGTATGCTAATGCTAACATGCTTACTCTGTTTGGACACAATTTTGTAATTAAGTGTGTAACATATTTCAGTTCAGTTCTAGCTAATCACGTGCAGATAAAGCTTAAAGAAGAATGTTTTTCTGCTGCTTCATAAGCCTTTCTGTGAACAATGTGAAACTGAGAGACCAGCTAACACCTCCTCACAGTGAGCTGCACCAACCAAAACAGTCTATCCTTTACTGTTAATGTCATTGTAAAGGGCAAAAACACATATTTTTATCAAAGAAAACTCAAATTGCTTAGGTCAATAACATAACATCCATGGACTATAAAACAGTCTTCTAAGTTAAAAATAGGGTGTACTTTAAAAATACTTCTTGATTAAAGATTTGGATGTCGCTGACATAAAATATGACAATTTCAAGTATCGAGAGTTGAGTTTATTTACAAACTCTAACATTAATTATTTTAAAATATGTTGATTGGGACTGAATCATCTCATCATCTTTAATTTTTCTCAGTGTCAGCGCCATTCATAAATTGTCATGATTGAAAATGTCTTCAGTTCAACAACAACACAATTAAACATTAATCCAAAATTTTTTTTAATCTGTTTTGAAGCTATTAAAAATGATGTAATACCTATTTTACACCTATAGGGGGCAATAATATCAATATTACCAACTTCAGAAGTTATAAAAGTAAGATTCTGAGCAAGGCTAAATGATAATAGGCTAAAGATTTGTAAGGTTTTAAAAAAAATTTGTTTCCTACGTTTACTCTCATATAACTTCTTTAACTTTCATTTAAATTTGAAATGAAATATCTCAAAATGAAAGAGATGTGGAAAGTTCTAAATCAAAAACTGAGTGAATTAAGATGAAAGGTGAAAACACAGCTGAAAATCCTTGGTTTGCAAAACAACTCATGTTAGCCTCACCTTAGCCATTCTTACCTGTCACATTGACGTAAACAGTGGAGAAGGATGCGAGAGGCACGGCAGCGACGTTTTGCACACGCACTCTCAGCGTGAAGAAGCGTGTCATCTCGTAGTCGAGGTTCTCGGCCACCAGGATCGACGCCGAGCTGTCCACCCGGTTTGGTTTGATGTAAAACCGCACCGGCATGTTGGTCTCTGGCACCAGGCCTTCCTCCAGGTTGTAGGTCACCCTGGGATCGCCAAGTGGAGACGTTGCCTTGACGGTCTGAATAGAAAAACAGATTTTATTTATTAAAGTGCAAGTAGCAAAAACATGTGATCACAGAGAGGGATTAAAGTTCACTTTTAGGTTACCAGGTTCTGCTTTTATGTTCCTCACCTTTGATGTTGCAGGTTGGATCAGCTAGTTCTGGTCTTCTATAATGATATATTTAAACTGTTCTTGTTTAAATAATCTACTTAAAGTTTATTATTTGGTAAGCGGTGGATAGAGAAGGAGACGGGCCTTAAGTTAGGCTGAATGTATTCAATAGCGCTCAGGAAAAATATGAAACGTCTTTATACAGCCACTGAATGAATCAGCTTCTCTTCTGTGTATTCATGTTAAGCTTTGAGTTTATATTAAAGTCCAGAAATAGAGACAAGTTAATTTTTCTCACTGTGAACCTCAACATAATTCATAAAGAAAATCAGGCCCAAAGAGGATTGTGTGGATTCATGACGATGCGATGCAGCTGGTGTCGTCTTTACAGCCCTTCATTATGAAACAGATCCAAAAGCTTCCTGATCTATTATTACAACAGAAACATTTACTAAAATACACATCTACATTTCAAACAATGCAGGATTTTAGTGACCAGAGCAGAATTTCAGTCCTGTTATGGAAAAAGCACTTAGAGAGAAACCCTGAGTGCATCACTACTTACTTTTTATTTATTTTTTATGTAATAAGCAAAATGTGCAAACTCCTGTGAGTTTAAATTGTCTTGGTCATCAACTAGCACAGGAGCTTAATCGAAGATAAACTGATCTTGCTTTAAGGTTAGATTGATGCAACTACTGGCTGATTAAAAGTCTCAAGGAAACTAGACCCTCATTTCCACCATGTAAGAAAAAAATAAAACCCCAACAAGAAGTTATAATGTTGAGTTAATTCATAATTTTCACATTCAGTCCTAATTTTGAGATAGAAAGTCTTAATTTTGACATTCAAAGTCATAATTATGTGATATAAAGTCATAATTATGACTTCTTGTTGGGGATAAGTTTAAGATAAAATCATACTTATGAGATTCAAAGTAATAATTGACATTCAAAGTGTCAATTTGAATGTCAATTTTAATTGACATTAATTTTAACTATTAGCCCTAATTTTGAGATAGAAAGTCATCATTTTCACTTTCAAAGACATAATTATGTGATACCAAGTCATAATTAGGAGATTCAAAGTCATGATTTTGACTTTCAAAGGCATAATTGAGATTCACAAGCATAATTTCACAATAAAGTCATAATTATGAGATCATGAAACCACCCTAATTGTAAAATTCAAATCATAATTAAAATTCAGCTTAGTTTTCAGATTACAAGCTATAATCATGACCTAGCAGAGTAAGGCATCTTTAAGAAACACAGTGACTGTCTATTTCATAACTATGACTTTGAAAGTAGAAGTTATGACTTCTTGTTGTTTTTTATATTTTTTTTCATGGGAGAAAGGCCCCTAAAGTCACAGATTATTGTGTCTGTGTTCATGTTTGTATTTGTGAGGGAAGGCTTTTAAGTATTTTGTCCTTCAGAGATTCCCATCCGTGCTGCGTAACCATGGTTTCCATGGTTGAGTGATGTCAACTCACTTTACAGTTCAGGGTTATGACCTAAGCAGCACAAACACACACACTGAGAGCGTTGGAAACATAATTTGTATATAAATGTCCATTAAAACAATGTAAAGGTAGTATGGGCATCTGCATGAGACTAATCCTGGTTAGAGACTCCACTGGAGATCCAGATCTATGTCTTTTGTAGCAAATCAACACAAAACCATCTAATGTAACAGCCTTCAAAAGACTTATTATCATTCTCAATAGATCTTCTCAAATTATATATTAGATTTTCCTAAAAATTGTGGAAAATTGATGAAAGATGATGCGGCTGCATTAAAATCTGACATCTTTTACTCAGGTCTCAGCACCATGTAACATGACTTCTATCAATGTTAGACAATATGTACTTATGATTAATGGGATAATTAAAGTGAAAACAAAGTCAATTATAAACACTTCACCTTGTTTATCTGCAGATCATTTGTGGAAGGTGCCCCAGTGGGCAGTCGATGTAAAATCATTTCACTTTGGTAAAGGGCATGCTTAATCTATTTCAGCACAAAGAATTGATGCGTAGAGAAACTGGCTTGCTCAATTGAAAAAGAAAACATGACCTCCAAGCAACTCCATATATTCCTATCATTTCCTGGCGTTAACATGCCTTCCCTGAGTGAGAAATGCTGTCAACAACTTTAAACACCAAAACCCTCTCAGCCCTCTCCTTCCAAGCGACAGTGACTCCTGTGTCTTTGTTATCAACTTAGCAATTTGGGGAAACATATGCCGTAAGAAAACACAAAGATTCTTGGTTAAAAGGTCAGTTCACAGTGGAATAATAAATTAGCGTTTCTATTTTAGATAACATGACCTATACGCCATATTTGCTTCAATTATTTCCCCCAACATGTTATTTACATCTCTTTATATTCTTAAATAGGTTTTCTTCTTTCGTTTGACTCTTAAACAAACCATTTAGGTTCAAGGTGTGTTTGAGTTTCCAGGTGAGGAGTCATGTCCTGACATGCTGGTGCAGCGTGGCTCAGCCCTGCAGCAGGCCAGGGCAGCGGAGCGTATGGAATCAGTGTTAATGAGGAATCATCTCATTAGACATCACTGCAGTGTGCTGAAGCTAAACTGATCAGTGTTTGCCATCTTCTCCCACACAGATTAATGCCCGTGGAGAAATGGCTGGAGATCGCTGGCAGCTGGTGCGGCTGGTGCTGGGACTGAGGCAGCAGCTGGAACGCACTTCATCCTTTCAGCTTCACTGCTAAAAGTTAGTTACTTCAAAATGCTGAAGCAAGGTAAGGTCAAACAAAAGTTTTCCCTTTTATTTACACCTATAGTTACATCTCTCATGCAGATGAGTATTGTGTTTCGCTTGTTGAGGGGTGAACACAAAAATAAATAAATACTTTGGTCCTAAAGTCCTGGTTTGATATGTACTTCAGTTTTATGTGACTGGATGGATGGAGATTCAATATGGAAGTGACTATACAGTATGATCTATGAATTACCAGAGTTAACTTCCAGGAACAAAAAAAGCACTGAACTAAAAGCAGAAATGCTTCAGTATTTTTGTAGTTTCTGTTTTCCATATTGTTGTGTTTCATAACCCAGAAAGAATTTCTTCATGTCTGTATGATGTAGCAACATTTTTGCAATGGTGGGCACACTTCCACTAATCCTCTAATGCGCTAATAGCAGAACTAATTTTTAGCTTAGCACTTCAACTAAGCTTTTTGCTAACTTTGAAAAGATGTAGCACTCCTAGGTTCCCCTAAATCCACTTTTATAGATAAATTGTAAAGCACTAATTTACTTGGCTGTTTTATAAACTTTCATTTGAATAAAGTTTAACATCTGTACTGAAGTTTTGGTAATCAATTGTATTTTAGAAGTGGGTGAAGAAAGTTTACACAGCAGATCTGCAACAAGACAATATGGAAGATATAGCAAAAATACTTCACCATTTGTACTTTTAATTGTCTTTTTCATTTTACGTTTTAATCATAAAACGTGGAAGTAGAGCGAGGTTTATCTTTGATAATTTTGCTTTCTAATCACTGTACAATCTAATTCTTACTTTATGTTTTTACTTTGTTGGTGAAAACCTGCATGCTTTTGCTTGCCTGTCACTTTGGCACACCTGAGTTTCCCCACTGAGGGACAATAAAGTTTTTCAGCAGTCAGCTTCTTAAAAAAAAGATACTGGAAAGCAATACTGGGCTGCAAAAATGAACATTATAAGGTTAAGCTATAGCTAAAAGTACCTGTTCCATGAGAATACACAAACAGGATGGAGAAGAAAGCAAGAGGAGGAAGTCAACTGATGAGGAGACTATTTTACCCTGAGTGGGAGATGACAACAGCTTATTGATATGGAGATTTAACACACAGCACCTTCCACCACCGCAGCATGTTTCTCCCTCTGCCTCGTTAACAATGTGATTAACAGACCTTATTAAGGCTGCTAAATTTAAAACAACAGTTTCTCCTTGGTGCAATTACCCACTGCAGAGGAGACGAAGGAGGAAGGAGGAGGAGAAGGACATATTCCAGTCCTTTGAGTGATTTGTGTAAGTTGTCAGATCTGGCATATTATAAATTTTAATTAGCTAAATTGATTTCCTGCACAAGGGATATTGCTACCTTAACCGGAGTAGAGGTTTTGCGGTTGTTTGTTAGATTCTCTTTTAAATGGCAAACAGTAGCTGCTTTTCCATTTACCATTTAATTGCGCAAATTGGAATAATGAAAATAAATCTGCTTAATGGAAACACCCCAATTTTGAAAAAACAAACAAACAAGAATTTCGATAGAAAGTTCTAGGATGAAGTGGTTTTTCAGGCGTTTCAAAATTAGTGCATTTCACAAAACTGCAAACACTTTTTTCGCATCGACAAGTCATGTGATCAATGACTGGATACGTCTTCTGCCGGAAATGACAAAGAAGTCAAGAGGAAGTGGTTGGAAGATCATGGGACAGCATGCTTTTTAATGACTTATCACGAGAACAAACTTATTCAAGTGTGATTTTAATATTGTTTATTACTTAATAGGAATACAGCAATTGCAAAATTGTGTGTTTTCGGCATTTATGTAATGGAAAGTCAGCTAGTTGTTCAATGTTGCTTATTAGTTCTATAAATCTATCTTCTTTTGCTTTCTTTTTTATTTTACATTGAAGATTTTGAAGGATGGAGGACATAAACCATACCTTCTTTTCTAAGATTATTTATATTCAATTATAAGTTGAGAAATCTTAAAAATGGGGTTTTAATTGTAAGAAATGGTCAAATTTAACAGCTGCTCAAACAGAAACAATCATTAATATTCTCACAACTCCTCCAGGTTACCTGGTTTTCATGAATACAACAATTTTGTTAAAGAAGTTTGAGACTAAAATTCCTCTTAACTAATACAAAAGAACAGTGAAACCCTGGACATCTGGAAATGTAACAGTTTAGAGAATACAGGTGTTTGTCACACAATGCCAAGTTGAAAAGACATCAGCAGTGAGGCAATCAAAACTATTTAAATTTCATCACTGTAAAAGATGAAAAAACATTTAAGAAAGAAACAAAAGTTTCAGTTGATGTCCCAGCAAATTCACTTAAAGGTTAGATCATAAAATGCTCAGAAAATGTGCAAAAAAAAAAAATCCCCATATCACCCTTACATTTCCATCATTCCTAAAGCCATATAAACACATTCACTCCTCAGGAAGAATGCAATAAAAACCTGTGGCTGCTATGTTCATCCAAGAGAAAGAAAAAACTCATATTCTTTTAGATTTTTCATGCTGTCAACAGATCCTATAAAAAGACTGAAATCAACAATGTGTTAGTCCGTTTCCTTCGACTGCCTCTCCTCGCTCCCTCCTTCCCTCCCGCCTCCCTCGCACCGTCTCTGTCAGGTTAAACACAATAATTAAACGTCTGCTTTTCGGAGGTGATGGGAGTCCATTGTGATGCTCAGACAGCAGGTGTAATTTTCCCCTTCCCCTCAATCATCTCTGACAGATGGAGCGTGTGGGTGGAACAACCTCCAATCACCAGCAGCACTTTTCAGGACGTTCAGTGAAAAATGTTCTAAAAGGAGCACAGAAACACACACCGACACACGCCCAAAAACACTGTTTGAAAACTGACTAACCTCCGTGAAATCGAGCAGCTGGAGGGTGAAAACTCCTCCACCTCCAAAACTAGAGGCTTAGGAAGAGAGAACAAATTAGGATGGGGGGATCAAAAAAGGAAAAAAAAGAGAAACCCTTGAGGTCTACAAGCAGTATGCGTGTGTGTTGGTTGCTGTGAGTCAGGTGAGACAGACTCGGGGCGGGTTTGTTGTTTACTCGGCAGAAAAGTGCTTGGTGGAGCTCGGCTAAACGTGCTGACACAGAGACGGGGAGAAGAAGGAAGGGACGGATGAGAGAGCAGGATGAAGAGGAAGAAAGAGTGTTTCCAGCCTCCTCGGGGCGCTTTACCAAGGCATGACGAGGGATGGAAATGAAAGAGAGCTGTTTCGCTGCTGCAGGAGAACAACTGGGCTTAAATATTCCTGTTTTCTTACATTTCCCCACAAAACGTGTCGCTTTACAACTCGGATCAGCACAAGTGGTAATTTCCTAATCAGTAACAATTGGGGACAACTGGGATAGTTGGGATCTTTTTGAAGAAGTTATAAAAGATATTCCTAAAAGAGCCAAAAAATCTGGGATGAAAAGCGAAAACTTTCAATTTTCATTATTTTCTCTTTCAACCCATCTCAAAGAGCAAATAAATAACGTCTTAGTCCTGCCCATGTCACTCAAGCAAAAACAGAAAACAGGACTAGAGATAGGATGTTGCAAACTGCTTTTACTAGAAAACAGCAGTTTGGAAAGACTAAGGCTTCGTTCACACAGCAGATCTTGAGGCTCAATTCAGACTTTTTGGCTGAAATCGTATTTTTAATTTTTTTTGCGTGGTTGTTCATACCACTAATTAAACTAATATGCAAACTGTGCATTGCTTATGAAGTTAATAATGGATGCTGCCATTTATAGATTGATCTTAAAGTTTATTCAGCAACAGGAGTTGACAGTATTACCACAAAATCATAGCAAGACAAAGAAAGCTAATAAAAAAAGAGATCACAACAAAGCAACAGTGTTTTGTGGAACTTTGCAATGTCTGTAGAGAAGTCAGCTGGGATGTTTGGATGAGTGAGGAGTGGTATGCTTGTGACTGTGATGTGCTTTATTAGACAAGACTTAATGCATAATTTCATAGTTTTCAGCCACTGTTTGTGTCCTGGTTTACGGTTTCTGGCTTCTTCTGTGCAGAATTATGATGCATGTGTCTTCTCAATGAAGTAAAAGTTGGATTAAATAGCTGCAAATGCTTTGAAATCAATCAGATATGTAACATATTGAGTACCACATGGAGACGGCACAAATCAGACATTTTTTTCCTTTTTTGGGGGTGAAAAGATCCGAATTGGGCCATTCAGACAGTCGTGAAAGAATTGGATATTGGTCAAAAACATTGTATTTGAGCCGCATTCGCTTGCTGTGTGAAACTAGTCTAAATGTGAATCTTAATTTTTATTTGGTTATCACAATTATCACAAAGAAACCTTGACTATATTGCCAAAAGTATTGGGTCACAGCTCTAAATAACTGAACACAGTTGACCCAATCAGTTTCATGGCTCCAGGTGTACAAAATCAAGCACATAAGATGTAGACTGCCTCTACTAACAGGTTAGTAAGTTCCAGCATCATACCATGACAAGATGTTCAATTGAGAAATTTCTTCCCTTCTAGAAAATCCACAGTCAACTGTTAGCGATGATATAAGAAAATGGACGTGATCAGAACTGACAGCACTGTGGTCATGAAGCGGTGGGTCAAATAAAATCACAAAGTGGGGTCAGCAGATGGTGAGTAGTGAACAGAGTTCATAAACTTTGTGCAGTCAACAGTTACAGACCTCTAGAAATTATTCTGCCTTCATATTAGCTCAATAGCATAGAGAGCTTCATGGAAATGGTTTCAATCGCTGAGCAGCTGCAACAAAACCTTTCATCACCAAGAGCAATGCAAACTGTTGGGTTGTCACATGTATTATACAGTCAACCTTTGCCTATTTGTGGTTTAATATTCACAAATTTACTAAAAAAACATTCGAGTTACGTTCCACAAAGCAATATTTCTCTATTTCAAAAACTAAAAGGCTTGTTGCATGATAACTGTTTCAGGGATTCCTGCAGAAACAAAGACATTGAGAATAACTTCAAATGAAAAGCTTCATTTAACTGGTGAGGCAAAAGTGTGTTCAAAAAGAAAACAAGTGCAGTAAATGTTCAAATTTAGTAAAAATGTTTTGCATTAAAATTGTAAAAAATACACAAAGTGTGCTCTAAGTAAAATGTGATTGGAAATATATTTTCAAAATAATTGCAAGAGGTGTAATAGCATTGCAACCACGTTCATATCAATACTCATTGTCTGCAAGTGATAAATGCCTAAATAAATCCTGACAGCCACAGAAAAATAATCATGCAGCCAATTTTCTGTGCAGCTTGGATAAAACCATCCCTAAGTCTTTCCAAGTGATTATGAAAAGTCATAGTTGTTGTAAAATCATTTATTCAGTTTAAATCTGTAATCTGAAAGTGTCGTGGTCTCTGACTCACCACTATCTTAGCATCTCGGACTGTGTTTTCCGGCACAGTGACCCAGTATTCGGGCTGATCCCAGTGGGGCGGCTGGTTGTGAACGTTGGTGATGATGACGGTCAGCTCCACAGAGCTGCTGCGGTTTCCTCCGTCTGAGGCCAAGATCTGCTGGTTGATCCTGGACGTCTGTAAGGAGACAAACAAAAAGGTAGAGAGATTAAATAAAGTAAAATTACTATTTATTTGGTCTGTGGAGAACCAAATGTGTGCTTACATAAGGAGATAATTGTTAAAATATTGACAAGTCAGTAATATTGACGTGTAAGATTTAGATTTTAAGACGATGATGTGCAAAATCATTATCAATATATTGTTATACATACTGTCATCATTTACAAAGGCAAAATTTGAGCTTCATTAAACAGAAGGTGGAAAACACAATTTAAGGAAAAAATGAAAAATTAATTTCCAGAAGAAGTTATTCACCTTATGGTTGTTAATACCATTTACAGTAAAAATGTTATTGACATGTTTTTCACTCTGAAAAATGTGACATGAAGTCGTATTTAGCCCATCTGAGTTAAAGTTTTGCACATGGGCACTAAAATTTCTGCCCATTCCACAAAAAAGCTAAAACTCAAGTCAGGTTGGATTTTGGAAGCATTTTACCTGCTACTTACGATTCGCAATAGGATTTCGGATAGGACTTTGACTGGACCATTCTTACGCACAAATAAGCTGCAACATTCAGTTACAGCTGGATTTGCAACTCGAAAACAGAAGTCTTTGCAGGCAATAATTTTTAACTATGTCTTGTTGATTCACATAAAATTGCAAGGGAATACATTAAAGTCTGTGCAAAATGTGTAAAATCTCTAGGTTGTATGAATACTTTTGGAGTGGACTGAAGGCTGGCATGAAGTTTGAACCTGCGGACTCCTGCTGTGTTTCTGACCTGTGAGATTGGGTGGTTGACATAAATCCAGCCAGTGTTGGGGTTGATGTGCAGGTAAGCTGGCTTCTGGTTGGACAGTGAGTAGGTGATGGCCGCGTTGCTCCCCTGATCGTCGTCGTGCGCCGCCGCCCGTAAAAAACTAGTTCCAACTGGAGTGTCCTCTCTTAGGAAGTCTGAAAATAGAAAAAGATTTGGTTTAATATGCAGAAAGATGCTAGATGTAGTCCATCGTGCTCCACCCAGAATCCCATTCTCACTCAACCATGAAGAATATATTTTATTAAATTTGACGGAACAAAGTTTACCACCACATTGTGTGGCTGTAAGCAGACATTATAATAATAGGAACGCAGCATTGTGATGTGTCAGCAGAGTGTCACCTCATTTTGTCATTTCTAGGTCTGATTCCATAAAGTCAACATGCATTTTTATATTTATGAATATAACCACAAATCCTGCTGACTGCGGCGCATGTCAGTGCTGATCAGACAACCAAAACAACGAGAGGAAAGGAGGTCGACTGCTGCATTTTCTCCCTGAAATGCTGCTTTTTCAACCATTATGTCGATAATATTTTCCTTTGCATATTTGGGTGTCTGTGAATGCACTACAACTGGAAAATCATTTCATATTCTGATAAATATAATGAGAAATCTGTTTAAAAAAAACCCAGAGTCTTTAAGCCTTCACTCTGACAAACATCTTGGACAGTGAGGCTCTACTGTAATTTAGTTGTTTTCAGGATATGTTGATAAAAATTATAATTTTCTAAGCTTGTGTTCTATCCAAGCAATCTCTAGATCCCCATAGCACCAAAAATGTCACCAAGAAGATAAATGCAAGAAAAAGTATTCACCTTCTTGGATGTTTTACCCTTTTTACTGCTTCACAAATCAATTGTGATCAACAAAATGTAGCTTTTTTGACAAAATAATCCCCTTGATGTCAAAGTGAAAAGAGATTTCTACAAAATAATAGAAAGTTCTGGGGGTTGGTCTTCTGTGGCGCGTACAATTCTTACAGCACAGAGAAAACTAAACGAGAATGCGTACATTGTGTTAATCTACTTATTTTAGTCTAAATGGAGGCAGCTTACCCTGTAGAGGAAGAAAAGAAAGTAAGGTGCAGAAGTTCATTAGACAGTAACAAGCACAATAAATGTACGATCACACATACCAGATGATTTGCACTTGACTCAATCTGCGGTTATATCAAGCGACAAATTGGAACTGGAAGATGTTAAAAACAGGAGAATTTGCACTCCTTACTCAAATTATGGTCTAAAAAAATAATCTTATTAAAATGGCATGTCAGGTTTACTTCAGACCTATAATTGAAGTTAATGAGCCGGGTCAGACTGGGCTTGGACACAATGTCTACAGGTTTTGGTGGACACCAAGTCACAACAAACACACCATCCCTCCTGATAAGCATGGTGGTAGTAGCATCATGCTGTGGGGATGATTCTCAGCAGCAGCCCTGGAAGGCTTGTGAAGGTTGAAGGTGAAATGATCAGAAGAGGATTAGGGCCACTGGAAAAATAAAATCCGACTTTTATCATCTGAATATCTTCTGAGATGCAAGTGAGAAAAAAGTCAGAGTTCTGAGAATAAAGTCAGAATTGGGGGGGGAGGGGTAAATATTGTCCAAATTCTGACTTTAATCAACATTCGGACTTTGGAGAAGTCACAATTTGGAAAACGTTTTACTCCGAATTCTGACTTTTTATCCAGAATTTGGAGTAAAAAGTCAGAAATCGTCGATTATCCTGTAAAATATGGGGAAATCCTGGAGGACAGTTTGCTGTCATTTTTATGAGAACTGCTGCTTTGCAGAACATCTTGAAGCATCCAGCTGAAACGACAACGGTTCAAAGACAGCAAGGTGCATGTTCTGGACTAGCCTAGTCAAATCCACACTGAGTCACAGTTGCTGCAAACATTGAATATAAGTTTGGCAGAGGTTGTTTTTGCTACTCCTATTTGTTAATATTTCCTGCAAAATCCAAAACTTTAACGCAAGTGCTGGATTTCTATACTTCTATCCTAAGTTTAGAATTACTTTCATGTTCACAGATGTCTGAAAGTCGTTTCTGCAGCCGGAGGATACTTCACAGTAAACAGACTTCTCTGCAGGAAAAGGGAAGTGGCGAATATGTTAGAGCTATTAGAAAGTAAGGAGAAAACACACACCAGCTGCTTATCGCCGCCCCGAAAGCCCAGAACCTTTGCACGGCGTTGCATGTGTATTAAGACCACAATATGAATAATAAGCCAACGAAATAAAAGTGGTTCTGGCAGGAGAGCATGCAAACACTCACTAACCAGCGGTAAATAAATTCATGTCCCAGAAACATTTAAATCTGCCTCTTAAATAGTTAATGAGCCACTCTGCGCGTTTCTGTAATCGGACGCGGAGAACTTCTGACAAGACGCTTATCAAAACACATATTTGCACAGACAGTAAACAAACACAGATCCATGGAGGCTCACTGCGAATATTTCATCAGTATGAAGAGCTTTCCAGGATTACAAAGATGCAGATTAGCAGACGTCAGTGACAACAAACATGAGGCTTTCACTTCACCTTTTTCCTATAAACGTATTCTGGACCAGATGATGCTTCGTGTTGAGCTGGAAATGGTCAAATAGTCCACACATGTCCTCCAGCTCATCTGCTGGGAATGAAAATGTCTTCCAGCAGTACTTACACTGGTAGCGGCTGTTTTCAAACTTGGGGTCGTTGTCGTTCTGATCTAGGATCAGCACCGTGATCTGACAGATGCCAATCAGTGGCTCCTCAGCCTGATCGGTGGCCGTCACAGAAAGCGTGAATTCTCTCTGACGCTCCCTGTCAAAACTCACTGCTGTGGTGATCACACCTAATAACACACAATTTACACAACATACTATGTTAGAGCTGAAACATTTAATCGGATTAAGATGTCAACTAACGTAGTGATTGATTAAATATTCACTTGATCATACAGACCTAATAGAAAGAAAATTTGCTAAAAGAACAACATAGTTAGAGCAGTATTTAAGCCAAAACTGTACAAAATATATACATGTTGCATTTAAGATGTAAATATGTTCAACCTAGAATCCTTCAAGTGGTAGTTTTAGTTTCACCCGGTTCAAATTCGGTACAAAAAAATCTATTTAGTTCCTTGTGCTGTCCACCTATTAATTGATTAATCAATTCAATAATCAATAGATCAGCTCTACGCTGTATTGATGTCAATACAGTAGAAAGGGCTGAGCTACAAATGATTAAGCATTCACTAAAGGAATGATGATATAGCATTTTAGTCAAAAAAAGTTTATTTTGTTATTTGAAAATTAGTTTAATTATTTCTAATATTTTACAAAATAAGTTTGTCGCTATATGAAAAATCTGC
This sequence comes from Alfaro cultratus, assembly GCA_903066825.1. Classification (NCBI taxonomy): domain Eukaryota; kingdom Metazoa; phylum Chordata; class Actinopteri; order Cyprinodontiformes; family Poeciliidae; genus Alfaro; species Alfaro cultratus. The sequence continues at coordinate 30,821 of CAEFZX010018832.1, read as the reverse complement.
AGAATGTGTAATTTTTTACCTGATTAATTGTCAAAATTATTGATAGAATAATCATTTACTAAAATAATTGGCAGTTTATATCAGTGTATATATAACAATTTTATCTAACTGGTTGCTTCTTAGTTTTTTTTGGAACATTAGGTCCCTCTTTAGAGCTTACCAGTGTGAGGATCAATATCAAACCCGGACGACACACCGTCCCTGTGCATGATGCCGTATTTGACCTCTCCGTTGACCCCCATGTCTGCGTCATGAGCCTCCACACGAAGCACGAACGTCCCTGGCGGCTGGTTCTCCAGAACCGCTGCATTGTAGTTCTGACACTGACAGAAGCAAATGTTACAGTCAGGCAGATGAAAAGCTGTTGATGCGTTTTTATCCATAATATGGGATAAAATGTGGAACCTCATCAAACACAGGCTTGTTGTTGTTGATGTCATTGATCCCAACGATGACCTGTGCGGCGCTGCTGAGTGGATAGGAACCACCGGAAGCATTGTCGTCTGTGGCGGTGATGTTGAGGACGTACTGCGGGCCCCTGAGCCTGGGAGGTGGGCTCCGTCGCAGCTTGATGATGCCTAGACACAAAAATTTAAAAACACTAACTGAATCTTTATTTTTTTTAAAGAGCCAAATGTTTTTATACTAATAAGGTTTCTTATATAGGGAATATTGAATGCTTTAACATAAAAAAACCCCAAACTTTTAAATTTTTTGCTTTAGAAATCCTGTTTAGTAGCATCACAGGACTGTTTTTTTCTGTGCCAGATGGCAATACATAAACTTCTCTGGAGGAAAGAGAAAATTAAAAATGTTTCCACTAACAGAAAGTATAACAAAGCACCCGGGAGCTACTGCTCAATTTGCTGCGGTTGTTTCTGAGGCACAGCATCCACAATGAAAATCCTGCTGGTGAGTATAAATAACAGCGGACGTGTTGAGTTTAAAAAACACTGGAGATGAAAAGCGGCGCTGTGATGTTTCCTGCTCTGTGGGTCAACAGCAGCAGCGACTGTCAACTGAAGCAACAGCTTGCGAAAAACCCTCACATTATTCCAACTCAGGTGTAAAACAAATGCCATTTTTCTACGCTAACAATTGCTGCGGCATTAACATAACAGAGGCATCGCAAACAAACAAACAAGCAGCTTTGGTAGCAGCATCAATATAGACATGGAGGCTGAGAGGGCGCGATCACATCTACATGAAAATACTTCACAAAGCTTTGAAGTGACAAAGCAGAACATCCGAGCAAGCCAAAGGCCATCTGCTGCATGAGTGCAGATGAGTGTGTGCCTGCGTGTGTGTGTGGGTGTGCCTGCGTGTGTGGAAAAGGGTGTTAATACAACATTTATGTGCAAATGTTCACATTTATTTCTTTTTGTGCACGAATGCATGAGAACAGTGGAGCAGTGCATGTGGTTACATCAAAGAACTGACCCCCCAAAACTTTGACCCTCCTTAATAAAAGTTATGTTCAAACAGAACCTCAGGGGAAATAAAGTTTAAAGTGGCAGAAAAGAACGGACAACAGAACCAATGGCTTCAGATTTAACCGGCATTTAATTTACTCTGACCAACAAAAAGTAGGTTAGAAGCAGGGTATGTATTACTTTTCCAAGCTTTGGGCTTGTGTTCAAACTTTCTTCAAGACTGAGCGAAGAAGAAGAGTCACAAAAAAGCTAAACAGGGACAAACGTGATGCAAATGTTTTTGATATAAAATCATCTCCCAAGAGATATTAAAATAATGTAAAGTGATTGTCAATTCAAAATACACTTGTTTAGAAAAAGGGCAAAAGTTATTTATACCTTTTTCAACAACCATTGCAAATGTATTTTCTGGTATGACAGATGACTCATAACACAAAGTGGGCTAAAATACCTCAAAAACCAACATATTGCGTCCAAATCTAAAGACATTCAAGACTGAAATGAGAAACAAAGTCATTGAAAGCCATACAAGTCCATTTCTAAAGCTTTGACACCAAAGTAAACGACATGAGCTACTACCTACAAACGGAGAAAACAAGATGGCATCTTAAGCACTGCAGACTTCACTTACCTAAAGTCTGTTCTCATGATTCCTCAATAAGAAAGAGATCCTGGACAAAAATATCATCCATGAGAGAGTTTCAAGGCCAAAACCTCACAAGGGACTGTCTCACCTTTGCCAAAAAAACACCTTAATGATTGCTGATTTGTTGCTCTTGCTCACATGACACGGACATCTGGGAGACAGTCTTAGTATATCATTTATGTGGAAAGATTATGTTTAAGATTTTTCTGAACTTTGTGTGTGTCTGTTCTGTCTGCTTCATTTCTGCCACCTTGAAGAAAAAGAGACCATCTTTTTCCCATTCCGACATAGAGAAAAATTCACCAAAACTTCCTCCTGAGTTGCTCATCAGGCCAAGCAGAGCCCACAACTCGAACACCTGCACTGTAAAAGAGATGACGCTGTGGCTGGCTCTCTCTGGAACGGCCCCTGGGACTTAATGAAAGAACGTCTTGCCAACATTTTTCCAGGCTTGAAAGAGAGAAACAGTAGGAGGAACAAACTCAGGTAATTTTCAAGGAAAACACATTTTGTCAAACAAAACAAGTTGCAGGAAACCCAGAAAGCAAAAATAAAAAGTGTGAACACCAGCCATCATATCGGCACTGCTAGAGCAACAAGAAGTGGACTCCACATACAGCCTTTCTGCAGCTATGCTATATGAACATTTTTGTTTTACCCACAAAGCCTGCGATTTTTTTCCCCCAATATCAACACTCTTCTATCAACAAAACCTGATTAATGGCTTAAAAAACAAAAGAGTCTGGTGTGTCAATGTCATGCTACAATGAACTGTCTTGGATGTCAAAGTTCAGATCTGGGAGTGACATGACGCCTGAAATGAGCGATTTCTAGTTGAATGTCAGAAAACAGAAGGGATTTACTCATATTTAGGTTCTAACTATTCTTAGCAGTCCTTTGCAAACATCTTATTTCTCTGCTTTACATGTATTAAAACCAGAACTGTCTCCTTTCTGTCGTTTGCAATGGGACTCAGGGCCTTGTTTCAATGTACAACAGTGTGCAGAACACTGGTTTAATGTTTTATTATTGTTCAATGTTTTATCAAGATGAAAATCACACTAAAATTTAACTCATATTCAGGGGTCGCTCTATTTTTTATTTATTTATCTAACTTTATTTTATTTCTGACTTATCAAAGAGACGTTTTAGGACTTACAAATACAAGTCAAGTGCACCATCGATTCACACTGGGAACCAGTCCATTGAGATCAGGTTACTCTGTGGGAATCAGGGCAAACCTCATTCCTCCAATCAAAGGGGAAGAAGAAAATTGATCCCAAATTCCAAACGCTCTTTCTCAATGCCCTAAATAATAAGAGCTGCTTGAGAGAGAGAATCTTAACATCACTCTAATTGTCTTAATTTAACCTTTCAAATAATTGTGTATAATTACTTTTGTCCATTTTTTGACTATTTGTTCAGTTGCCCTCCACCAGGTGCAGTAAACCATTATCACCAGTTTTTCCAGGTATATTGAGTATATTGTCTAGTGTTTATTGTAGAGCGTGAAACATTGCACACTTCTTCTTTGCACTTTGTTGAGAGTCACTGAAAAACAATATGAACAACTCATAATTAAAAAACAATTTAAAGATATAGATGTTGCAGGAAAGTATACACTGACAACATTGAAAATGTCATCATGAAAGACATTGAATGATGCTGCAGACGCCAAAACATGGATGCTTCTGCCACTGGAGTCCAACAGAACATTTGATAAGTTTGTATTTTTTTTAAAGCATCCCTTAAAGCATTGCTGAGACGAACAGCAAAGATACACAGCCCAAAAAACAAAATGCCTTCAGCAACCGCTGTCACTGTCACTCTTGAAACACTGGAGAAAAGCATGGAAAAGCAACGTGTGCATTCCACATACTCTGAGTCTAGTTTGGCACATAAACAAGTTTTTATTTTTCAGTCACAAAAGGATATAATGGTCCTCACAAAGATAGGTGCACAAATATTCAAATGAGTGAAGTACATCAGGGACAGCTGTGTTTGCGTGTGTGAGCTGAAGCGATTATTTATGTGTTTGTTTTTTATTTATGCGTTTGTGGTGAGTGTGTCTTCCAGGGGGTACACTGGCCTCGTTAATACTATCACGCTTTATCCCCAAATACTTGTTACTATGGAAACAACCACTTTGCTGTGTGCATGTGTGTGTGTAAATGTAAGTGATCTGAGCGCTGCTGTTGTGTGTGTACATGTGTAAAAGTGATTGTTCCCCTTGTTTGTGTGTGTCAGAGCGCTCTGCTTGCTAAAAAAAAACAACATGTTGACATTCATTACTGTCCCATTAGAGGCAGAGCTGGAAAAGGAGGAATGTTTTCAGAACAAAAACAAATCTACTGCCTAGAGAAACTCTTAATCTACTGCTCACATTCATTTTAAATTTGAGTTACATTCTTCAAGACCAAATGTAAGCTTTTTTTAATCAACTTGAATATTATTTCAACGCTTTGCTTGCTGTCTGTTACCAGAGGGAACATGTCCAGCAGCAGAAAGGAGTGATAGTTTGGTGTGATGCACTCTGGGAGTTTTACAATTTTGATGTCCTTCAAATGCAGCCTGAGTTTCTTGTGAGAATATAAATTGTTTTGAATGTTTTGTTTACATAGCCTTAAAATAAAAATGCAATGAAAGACATAGTTGAATTACGACAGTCATATCAAAACAAATGATTAAAATTAAAGTGTTGATCTGTAGGACAACAGCTTCAAATGTAATAGGGTGCATAGAGGTGCAGCAAAATTATTTGACTAAAATGTTGTTGCTTGTTTGTTGTTTTGAATATAATTGGTTATTGTGTTACATTTTCTATCATGTAAAATCCAACCACCTTGTTGCTGAAATGTGCTATGCAGTGGTGGGCACAGTTCCACACACTGCTGCTAATGGAGCATAGGAACAAAATAAAACACAGACAGTAAAGCACAATATAGCTATTATAGAATATGTAAGTTATAATATCACAATAAAATTTTAGTGTTAGCACAACTAACTTTTTAGTTAGCAGTGCCAACCAATGGTGCTATGCAAATAAACTTAACTTGACTTGCAGTTATTAGCAATGTCGCCCTTAGCAAGAAGAAGGAACCTAAGGCGTTGGGTCGTTCTTCATTAGCACTCCAAATTTAAATGACGTAGAACAGTATCAGACAAAAATTTTGATCTGGATCTTCTGCTTCAACAGAAGTTCAACTTGACAAAAGGTCTGTTGGTTTTATTTCACCTTTTTGGTTGTCTAGCTGGAAGTTGCTGTCCTCATTGCCACCTGTGATGGCGTAAGAGACGGCGTCCCCATCAGGGTCATTGGCGTGAACAATGGCGACCAGTGTGTCGGGACCAGCATCCTCACTAAGGAAGGTCTTATAGCTGCAAAAAAGAGGGAAACAACCTTTTACTGTGCTGGAGGACATTGGAAAAGGTAGGATGACATGTTACACAAAGAAACAAAGTAAGAAGTGCAAGGAAAAATGCACAAACACATGGTAGTGTGAAGGAAAGAGCCTGGGTTGATTGTAGAAGTGAAGATGAGGTGAAAACAGATGGAGGATCAAAACTAAAAATAAACTCTGACTTAAAAAAAACTCAATTAGCAGATTGACTCTGTGGGTGACAGAAGAAGTGAAAACAAGAGAGATGCTGACATATGACTTCTTCACTATTAAGTAAAGTAACATTCACACCAAGCTGATCAGATACTAACAGACGGAGGTTCTTACACGCTTTGGGAGAAGACTGGCACCTCATCGTTGGTGTTAGCCACACGGACACGAACAGAGGCTGTCCCAGTTCGAGGAGGCGTCCCTGCGTCCACTGCGACAACTACAAACTCGTAGATGTGATTGGGCCGTTCATAGTCCAGGCGTCGGGCAGGGCTGACCACACCCCCTGATGTGATGTCAAAATCGGCACTCGGGATGAAGTAGGAGATCTCGGAGTTCACCCCGGAATCACAGTCACGAGCCAGAACTGATGGGAATAAAAAGAGGAAATGTGGTGAAAAACATCTAAAAGAAGAAATGGTTGAGGAGACGAGAAGAGAAAAAGCTGAAAGAAGTAAAAGGAGGGAGACAAATGAGGTGGAAAAAAGAAAGACAAGGGAATTAAAAAGGAATGAGTGTGGATATAGATTAGCGAAAGGAAAGAAAAAAAATGGAGGATTAAGGAGATAGAGGGAAAGAAGTAGAAAGCCATTCAAAAGAGAAGCAGAACCTGTAAACAAGAGATTTGGATATGTGAGGGGATGAAAAGGGAAAAAAAACTGAGAAGGAAATGTTAAGAAAGAAAACAAGATCCCAAGAAAAAAGGAAAAAAGTCCGAACAAGGAGAACACAGCAAAAGGAAAACAATAAAGGACCGAGAGCAAAAGAATGTAAGGAATCAGGAGGAAAAAACAATAAATGTGTATACACACAAAAAACCAACAGGATTAAGGGAAATAACTGGTCTCATCATGATGCATGATGTTAACACTTCAGCAGACTCATCAGTTTGTTACCTTGCAGTAGTGAGGTTCCAGGTGCGACGCTCTCAGGTATGTTATCTCTGGTGTAGATGGAGTGAAGAAACTCTGGTGTACAATCATTCTCATCTGTTATGTGGACAACGACCTGCAGGAAACAGAGCATTTAGTTTTGGTGTTTCTTATGCAAATAGATGTTCATCTCTGTATGGATCTACAAATCAATCAGAAAAATCCAGGTAATGTCTGCACAGGGGTGAAAACTTGAGTTGATATTGATATTAATTAACCTGCCTTGGCCAATAACCAATATTACATATATTTTACTGCCCTTTTGACACTGTGATAACATGTAATATAAGCCCAGTTTTCTTTATTGTAATGACACCAATATGTTAACAAAAATGGTTAACATCAGCTTTTCCAATCATAATCCAGATATATTGTTAATATTGTCATTTCTGTCTGTGAAGTATTTTTCTATTATTGTTTGAAACTTCGTAGTAACACTATGGACTAGAGGATCAGTCAGAAGTAAAGGTAGGCCATGAAATAAAATTGTTTTAAATCAAACAGAACCACAAAACATCACAAATTCAAAATTCTGCTTTAGGTGTCTGTTAATCCATCTGGGATGTGGTACCTGAACGACAAATATGATTTTCTCACTACCTTCTATAGTCATATCAGTGTTTGTTTGATGTTCTAGTGTGGAAAACTGCAGACACAGATGCCACTGTAAAGCTAAATGCTTAAGGAGAAACTAATTTATGACCATTTGTCTCTCTGTCCTTCCTTTAAACCCTTAAATCTCTATCCTCTTGGTGTCTTTATCTCACCTTTGTTCCTGTTTTCCCATCCAACATGCCGGAACTGAAACATAATAGTTTGCTTTCATTCTCATAAAAAATGAATTAACTGGTGATGCCGCTGATATGACCACCTGCGCACAGATTTCCTCAGATTTCCTGAACCTCAACCTGTTTAGTCTGGACAGCAGGGCAGCAGTGGTGAGGCTGAGAGGATTTAGATGGGTAGCTGCCTCTGCAAATATGCACAGAGCATATAGAAGACGTAGGTCTAAACAAGGAAAAAATGTGTTTGTTTTTTTTCATTTTAAAGCCATTTAAAGCCATTTAACATTTCTGATTTAAAAGACTAATTTGAAGGAGACACGAAAACAAACAACTTTATTCTGTTTACTTCATAGGTAAAATGTGAAGCACAAATCACCCTGAGTGATGTGGTGCAGTCAGTAATCACCTGTCAGTAGTAATTACCTGAAGCATAATTAAGTGTTATCTGCAGGAGATGTTTTGTAATTTCTTTCAAAAGAGAAGGAAAATGGTGACAGTTTTTGACTTTGTAAAATAAATATTTTCCCATTAGAAACAAAATATTAGTTTTCCGCAGGAACTTGAATGAAGGACATTAGATCTCACCATTATTTCTGTAACTGTAAGAACTGGATTTTGAAAAGCTCTTAAATGGAAATGTACTCTTTACATTGTTAAAGAAGTACCATCATCATAAAACATGAGAGCAGCTGACAGATTCTACCATATAATTATAAAATTATTATTATCCTGACTTTGGTCGCTAAGATGTAACTGTAAGGTGTATAAAAAGTGGCTCACAGTTAGCAGTTTACTGCACACTGGTCAGAAAACCACCTCCTTTTCTTCATTTTATTCTGAAAAGCTGACAAGAAATACTGCAGGTGTTTTTGCTTCTATAACAAGAACCTCCAAAGCATAAAGGAAAATTCCACAAATGTATAGAAAACATCCTTACAATACTTAAGGTGGTGGTATTGTGTGGGAAACACAGCAGGGGAAACCTATAGGCCCAGTTAGTTCTAACAATGCAGTTTTATCATTGCTTACATACAAAAATCTTCAGCAATTGCAACACATTTCATGCCATGCGTCCGCTGCATGTTAATATGCATTAGTGGGAAGGTGTAGCTCGTTGCTTCATATAATTTGCATAGCTTACCAAAAGATTAAAAAGTCCATTTTTGTAGTTGTGTTTGTAGACAGGATGTTTAGTTTTTTGCATACAGCATTGAAATTCAGAGTTTTCATCAAAAAAAGCTTAACTAGCTGTTTCTAATTTAAGTATGCACATCGTATGCACAATAAGATGTAAATTGTAATGGTTGCATCATAGCATCTGATTCAGAAATGAACATGTTTTCATCAGAGAGCAGCTTGTTTAACAGTTGGGCGTCAGCACATTCAGATGCTTTTTTAAAGTGAGAGTTGATAAGTTGTGATGGTGGTGAATTTTTATTCATAGAGGGGTTTGCATACCAGCTTAAATACAGCCAAGTATAAACAGTTCTGTCAAACCTTAACCACTTGGCGATTGTTCTGTGAGCCTCTCTTTTTATTGGCTTGGTATTCACTGTTTACAATATACTGTAGATTAGAAAGTAGAAAAAGCAAGACAATATTCTTCAATATTAACTAAAAATATTGGTTGGTAACTTATTCAATCAATAGCTTTTTTGTGTGTAATTAATTGTAACACTGTTTAGTTGTCAAGCATTGCTTTCTGAATTGAATGCGCTTTGGCAAAGTGTGCCGGGACACTGAGTTCACAGAATAACACTTCACAGTGGCTGTCATCACAGGTCAGTAAACTGTGACCTTGTTCGCGCCTGACTTTGTCAAGCCTCTGGGGTGATTTGATCACAAGCTCAGCCTCAGCTACAGGTGTGAATGCATACGCGACACACAGAGGTCATGGCGAGATCTGAGTCCCTGGATAACATTCATCTTTTGTCCTGAGCTGCAAAATGACCAGATCGCTTTACAAGGTGAACCCCGCCGGTCTTTAGGTCACAGTGAGGAATCACTGGAAGAACAAATCTGTTGAAGAGAAGTTATTCACCATGTTGGGTAGTGAATACAAGTAGTTTCCATCTGGAATGTGATGCATGTTTTAAAAAAATGTGTCGGACATTTTAATGTGTTTGCTTTTGAAAAAAAATATCCAAAAGCTTTTGCAGAAAAATGTAAAGGTGGTGCATATTTTGGTCTCAAAACAAAGATATTATTGTTTATGGCAATTACTTCTGGGCCAATTTACTTTCCAGTAAGATTTGTTATTATAGTAGAACTAGTTATGAACCATTACATGTGTTGTATTATATATCTTGACAGGCTCATCGTGAGAAAGACAATAAAAGCAGCTTTGTGTGTCACTCCAGAGTCAAACGCTTTGTTCATTGTTTTTACTGGATTAAAGTACAGATCAGTGCATTTCCACCTGACAGAAATGGAAAATATGATTCCCTGAAAGTCATTACAGGAACCACTCATTGCCACATTTAACACAGATTTTCACAATTATGACAAAGTGTTGAATACATTATTTCTATCAACAATTTGAGGCGTGTAATTAAAAGAACACAAGGAAAATTACAATCTTATAATTATGTTTTGGGAGAGGTGACAATGAAAATCATTTTCCTTCAAAAGCTTGTCTACTATACAAAAGATTAGATAAAAATGCCCTTTTTTTCATGAGTAGATGGGGATATTTTAACCATATGTCCCTGGCTACTCAAAGTATTCATGGCATAATTAATGCTCAATTTATTCAGTTTTACATGAGCTCTGTTGAAGTTGTTGGGATGGTTCTTACTAAACCAGTACAAACAGGACTCAGTAAATCTGATGGTGCTGTTGCGTACCTCTGCAACGCCGCTGAGGCCGGTGTCGCTTTCGGAGGCTCGGACCTGCAGGGTGTGCAGGTTGTGACCGCTCTCGTAGTCGACCGATCTGGTGAGGCTCAGAGCGCCGCTTTCCTGGTTGATGCTGAACAGGTTTCCGGGGTTAATCAGTAGCATGTAGGACAGACTCTTCTTCTGGAAGGAGACGGCCTGAACCACAGCAACACTGACCACAAACACACACAGAAAGGTTAGAGATGAGCCAGAAAAAAATCACTTTATTTCTGTGAACCATATGCAGGCTGGATCTGCTGGAGGTCCCTGAGATTACACCAAGATGAATCTCAGTCTTTTCCCTCTTTATGAAAACATATTTTCCCTGTTTAATTCATGGTAAATGTATAATGCTGAATTTGATTAACAAAATAAGATAAGATCTTCTAGTTCCAGTCTACTCTACATCCCCAGAACCAGAACCAAAAATGGAGAAGCAGCATCATGTTTTTTATGTTTTTTGTGTTTTATGCTTAATGTTTTCAATTTGAATTGTCGTCTTCCACATTGCTGAAATGTGCAAAATAAATAAACTTGCATTGCCGTACTCTCACTGCAAAGCCCAAGAAAATGCAGAGAATGAGACATTATTCTTTTCAGTTTCTTTAGAAATGTTATTAATTTAACAAACTTTGACTCAGGTGATTTTAATGACACTGTGAATATCCAACATTAAAACATGTTAATGTATTACCTCTGTAAGAATATGATTTGCCTCATATGTGAACTCTTAAATGATAATGTTGCTGTGTTTGTTCATTTATTTTGTCTTGCATACAGTGTAAACATGAGCACAGATCAGAGGAAAGCTGTTCCTCACTCCAAACAGACGTGGTGACACGCTGGTGCTGCTCTTTAACTCTGCAGTCTTCATGGATTATTCTGAGCTCTAAGGTGCCATGCTCAGACCTGGTTAATCAATTTGATTAAAAGAGAAACACGTACACACAGACACACGCAAGGGCAAGCAAAAGCTATATAATGGAAGGCTGAGACACAGAAAAAACCCATACTGAGCTACACCCACACAGCGCTCAGAGGGTGGCATGGATACTTGGATATTAATACAATGTGCTTTGCGCCAGCAGCCCTGGGGGATTCAACACACTCACACACTCCCCTTCATGTTTATCCAGACCTCACTTTTAATAAATATTTGAATTTGCCACACTTTCAAATTCTCAGCCTTAGGCCACACTCATACATCTGGGCCCTCTTCATCCATCCCACCCCCTTCCTTCTCCTCCTCATCATCCCTCTATTTCCCATCCTGTTCTTCTCTTCTATTTTCTCTCTTCTGTCTTTCTACCTCTTCCTTCCTCTTCCTCTTTTCTTTTGTCTCGCTCTTCGGGGCTCATCTTTTCATGCATCACATGACATGCAAAGCACAACAACGAGCACACACACAAAAAAACCCTCACAGAGTCAGACTCGCAAAATTCATTCATTTTTTATGGCATTGGAATGTAAATGATGGGATTGCAGATGTGGAAGGTAAAACATAAATTTGGGTTAATAATGTTTTCATGGCTCTATAATTTAGGATTTATTGATATCATGCCAGTATAGTGTCGTGCACAGTGGCTTGCATGCAGTATATAGACAATGAAGTAGTGAATGCAGTATAAACTCTGAACAACAGTTCTCCATCACATAGACATTTTTGCTTATTTATATTATTTATTTATTGGCACCTTTAAAAATGTGCAACAAGCCCCTAGAATTTTTGTAATTTCTTCACATATTACCTCAAAATTAATGAGAATCTCCTGTGAATATCTTTGAATTTACATATGGACTTTGACTAGGCCACAGATGAATATAATAGCTCTGAGTGAATGTTCTTATTTCCACTCTTTCATAATTATCAAATTTGTAAAGCATGTGATTATTAAGTGTCCAGGCAACAGCCACAGCTCAGATTCTCCCACCTGAGCTGTGGATCTCTGCAGCTCCTCCAGAGTTACCATGGACGTATTGACTCCTTCTCTGATTAATGATCTCCTTGGCTGGCTTGTAGGTTTAGGTGGACGGCCATGTCTTGGGTAACTTCCAAAGCCAGTCGGTTGAACTGGATTTTATTTAGGGATGTTGAAGTAAAGCGGCATGAAAATATATGAACCCCAAACTTACATATCTCATTTTTCTTCAAGTTAAGTTATTAGTATAGCACATTTTAGCAACAATGCAGTTCAAAGAGCCTTACATCAAAACAAAAGTATATAACATGCAACTCTATGCTGCTCTATTACAACAAATCTCGTCAAAGATTGTGGGTGTTGCATAAGAATATGTTGAAAATTTCAAATAGTATGAATACTTATACAAGGTCTTGTATTATAAGGCTTGTTTGACCGTCTACTGTATATCAGAGGTACTGATAATACTTGTGTTGGTGGGACTCACGCTTGGCCAACAGGTGTGTTTTCCAGCACGTTCAGGCTGTAGGTGGAGTTGGTGAACTGTGGCGGTCGGCATCCAGCAAGGATGGAAACAGTGGCTGATGGGCCTTTACGGCCTCGTCCGTCCACCGCCTGGACCCGCAGATGGTACTCCCTGCTTGGGGTCAGAGGTCGTCCAGTGGTCCTAATCAGCCCAGAGCGACGGTCCACTTCAAAGCACTGCTCACCACCTAAAAAAATGTTAAAAAATAAACAATTTTAAATATTACATGCTGAAAAATATTGTAAATTTTTCCTATTTTCCTTGAATTGTCATTGTGTATCTACATAGGACAGGTGTTTGCTATTATTACAAAATTTCATATTTACTTCAGTACTTTGAATTATGAGTCATTCTTTTTTAAAGCATTTTAATGAATAAATTGCCTTTATAGTTCTCTAACTATGTAATAAATGTTGCCATTATTCAAACAATACATCCATTTGTGGATTTTCTTTTTCACGTAAACAACCATCTTTCAACTTGTCCACTTGTGTATAAATAAAGAGACGGAGTCCCAGCTGTCCAATTATGAAAAGCCAATTGAGGCAAATTGATGCTGGAGGCATGCTGGCTGTGTGTTTATTTATGTGTGTTCTATGAGCTAGTTAACGCTCTCTGAAGACGCAAAAAAAAAGAAAAAGAGTGGGCTCATTTTCACTCACGTCCCTCTGGGTTTATGAGACAGAGAGGGGGAAGCAGGAGAAAATAAGTGATGGAGAGATGAGGAATAAAGAAAGAAGAAAAGGAGGAAGAGGAAGGGTGGAAAACTGGCGGCACGGTGGAAATGAGAGATGTGGAGGAAGTGAGAAATAATGGAAAAGGAGATGAGAACGAAGACGAGAGGAAGAAGAGGAGAAGAATCCCCAGCTGTTGACCAGAGGGTTCTGCAGCAGCAGCTGCAGCCCGACTGTCAATCATCTCCTCCTTCTTGGATATTTTTTCTGTGACAGATTTATTTCAGTCTCTATAAAAACAATGTGTGTGCAAGAGAGAGAGAGAGAAGAAAAAAAAGCATTAAAGCTCTTCAAAGATTTGATTGTCTCAATTATAAAAATGTTTTATTTTTTAATTGTCTCTTTCTGTGCTTCCAATTAGCCGTCACTAATTAGAAAAGGTATCAAAATTAACAACCTCCAGTGGGATAAAACTAAACTTAAACTGTTTGATCTCCTCCTACGGCTCAGCTCTTTCATTATTTTCAAAAGCTGCTATCCATTTTGATTAGGCTAATGTAAAACCCTCTCCAACTTGACATGAAGGTGTGTTGTAAGCTCAAATCTTTTGAGAAAACTGGAACATTGAAGGTATTTGCAGAGTTTTGTGCTGCGGTGCAATGCAACAGAGGAACAGCAGGAGGTAGAGAGCGTCCTTTCTGTTCTTTCGATAAGACAAACCTGCATAAAATCCCATAAGGATGCAAGTTCATATCGCTTTAATTCATGTTTGATGTTTCTTTCTAGGGTTTTTAAGTAGAAGGTGGATCAGATTTTCGAACTCAGGCTACTCCATTATTCCATATCTCCTTAGCATTACACCAGGTGAGAAAGTAATTTCAGAAAAAAAGTTTGACCTCATACACACAAAAAAACAAACATGTCTAATCTGCAAAATTATGTGATCACATGTAAACTTAACTCAATGTAAAACATGCTAAAATCTCTTTCTTGCATTTTGCTAACTGCAAATTAGCTAATAAACATAACACTAAGCAAATTTAAAGCATAAATAGATTCTCTTAAAGCCAGCAATCATTTTGACTTTCTGCAGAAGTGAAGTAAGTCTAAAAATCCTACTAAGTAATAAAAGCTAACTACCATTATGGCTAATTTTTGTATGATGTTATAAAAGCTATTTTGTTTCAGTGGCGAGTAGGAAAAAAAGCTCCATAATAAACAGTAAATTTTTGATGTTCACATTGGGTAAAATCCTATTATTGCCACTGATTAGGTCCTTGCTACACATACACACTGACAACACATTTTCTCTTTGACATGATGCCAAACGCAGATTTTAACTTAAACTATTGGATTATTCCTCAGTGCACACGTGCTCACATTATCCCAAAGGGAAGCTTTTAATATGGGAGCATTAAAAATTAGCTCTATAAATATAATTCCTTCTTCTTCCTCCTCTTCTCTTCTTCTTCTCTCATAAAATGTAAAAATAATAATAATTAAAAATAAAAATCCACAGCCACCGGCACCCGTACGCCCACCCTTTAACTCTCCCACTCGCTACCTTCCTCTCCTGAGACTTTGCTATTATTCGCATTTCTTTGCCCCGGGGAGCGATTAAGAGTGCAGCTCTGTGCTTTTCATGCACTTTTTTCCTCCATTTCCCTCTTGACAGTAATTGAAATCCAACAAGTCAATCTTTATTTATAAATCACTCCTTTGAGCAAGACAGGTTTGTCACAGAGTGCCTGCCAAAGTAGGAGCGGACTTAATTACAGATACAGGCAGGAGATAAAAGCAAAGACACGACAGGTTTAGAGGAAAATAGACTGGGAAGAGAAGGTTTGACTGTGACAGGTAAAAAAAGAAAAAAGATACAAAGCAAGATGATAGATAGATAGATAGATAGATAGATAGATAGATAGATAGATAGATAGATAGATAGATAGATAGATAGATAGATAGACTAATTTTCTTGGCTGTTTTGTGAACCTACAGTTGAATGGTTGAACTTTTAATTTAACATTAGATTCCACTAAATACCATATTAGCATAGCGTTAATGGAGCTAATGTTTATGATTAGTTCTTTAGGGTTACTTAGCGTAGCTAACATTTTAGTTAGCGGCGCCCACCACTGGATGGACAGATGGACAGAGAGATAGATAATCCATAATTAAGATCTTTGTCCATTAGTGTAGTTTTAAACCTGGTTGACTTCTTCCTCTATAAGCGGCTTGTTCGCTGAAGAATAGATGATGATGCTCTCTTAACAGATCTAGCTAACATCTTCATAAGATATTTTGCTTTTGTTCTGGGGTCCATTCATACATTTCACACGTTATGAGTTCATTTGATGATCCTATCTTAAACAGCAACGCAAAACTGTATTTTATATGCTTAGCTAAAACAATTCTGTTAAAACATCAGGGGAAAGTACCGTCTAGTAGGAGGAACTGAGCTTGTCCCAACGCGCCATCTCGTTGTCTGGCTGACAGCCGGTAGACCACAGAGCCAGATGTGGCATCAGGACCCACGGCGCCCAGGTAAGGCGACGGAAACATCCCCCACTGCAGGTCAGCCTGGCTGGGCATGCTCAGAGTCAGCCTGCACAAATACCACTCATCACCTGAATGTGGAAAGAAAAGAGAAAGAAGAAGAAGATCATTATTTATAGCAGGAGAACATTATTGTCTGTAAACTTGAACAACTGAACAGATTTTTCTTAATTTTTTGCAATTGTTTTGCCTTCTGTCCTGATTATCTACCACAGAAGAAGTTACATCTATATATCTTGAGAAAAACAACTATTTTGTGTATTTTGGTTGCTGCTTCTGTGCTGCTATTGTTGTCTCAGCTTTGCAACAACGTATCTCGTTAGCTAAACCCGCTCCACTCGCTCAGGCAGTGGTCTAAAAGGGGAGCAGCTCTCAGCCAAAGGGGACAAGGTGACATTTCTCTTCAACATCTCTCATGTTTCCCCGTGTTTCATCTCCACCCTGCTGCACGAGAAGACAAGAACCAAGGAGCAAGGGATGAAAAAGGAGAAAAAGAAGCAGCTCCTCCAAAATAAAACAACAAAACTTTTGAGTGGAAACACAGGAAGGAGCACAGCAGGTGCTCCCACCTGCCCACTAAAAACACACATGCTTGTCATGTTTACGGTTCTGCTCTCCATCTTTATTCTTATTATTTCATGTCGCCTGGTTCTGAAGGGGGATTTGTTCAGTTTGGGGGGTGCCTCAGTGCTTCGCTGTTGTTTTGACTCCTGTGTCGTTTCACAGCAGCGCGGGAGACAACAGCCTGACAAGAGAAGAAACTTAACTTCAGAGGAAGCAGAGAAGAAAGGAAGGATGAGCAGGTGACAGGAGAGGAGGAGAGGAGATGACAACCCAACACAACGGTGTCTTTTTCTGTCTTTTTATATCACCTCTGAAGGTGTGTCAACACACAGAGCAGGAGATGGAGGGGAGAGACAAAGGAGAGGATGAGAAGGTGAGGAGGAAGAGGTCCCTCGACACATCAATCCACTGAGACGGGAATCAGAGTTAAAGAAGAAATTAATGGGTAAGATAGCAGAGATGCACTAATCTGACATTAATATCTATATCAAACCTGATTTTGAATAAAAGTTTTGATTGAGTATCTGTGAATTCAATAAGTTTTGCTTTGAGCAACATTTTGCTTTATTATTTATTTTAAGCTATATTTAGAATCAGGTTTGTTTCAGCTTATTTTTGCATGTTTCACCAAGATAAACCTATTATTTTTGTCCGTTTCAATTTCCTTATTATTTATCTTACATTGGCTGTTATACTCCTAATTGCAAGGTGTGTGTTTTTTTGTGTTGTTTTGTTTTAAGTTTTTAAGTTTGACCAAGCTGGTCAATATCTTGACCTAAAAAGTCAAGATATTGGCGTATTTATGTGTGATCTACTAATGCAAAGTTATCAAATAAATGTATAATTCAGTTAATTTAGGGTTCTTCTGTATCTAATTGGTATCAGCCAACGCTGATCCTCAGATAACAATATCGAAAGTGGAAGAAGTAGATATGAAACAACACATCAAAGGAAGAAATAGATGTAAAAAACCAGAAATTAATAAAGGAGAAAAACTGAAACAGTCTTAATTAAATAAAAACTAGATGCTGCTCACAGTATATCTTCAGTCCCTCTGGTTCTTTAAAGTCACTGATAATCATAAAAAACATCCTAAACCATAGCAGAGTCGCCCATATGGCAACAAGAAGGCCATCTTCATCTGAGAATAGCGCTACATGTTACAGAATCTCGCATTAAAGCAGAGATTTAAATATTAGTTGTAGATTAAAGGGGACAAATCAACTTAAAAGCAGTGGGAGAAGAGGACAGGGCGAACATTCTTGTTTTCTGTATGCGTCATTATCTTCAGTCAAAGCATAAAATCCAGAATAATCACATCCATTCCTGTTGGTTGTTTAACATACGCTGGGCTGTGGCCCGTGTATGAAAGGGAAATGAAATCTGTGCCATTATCATGATAAATATTAACACATTCAGATGCAGCACCACAGGTCAACAGCAGACATAAGGAGAGGCACAAACTTTAAAAACTCCATCTGACCGAATAAAAGCAAACATCTGGGAGCAGCAAGAGCCTCCTCCTTGCCTCCGGGCAGATCAGAGGTCACTGACACCAGAATAATGACTTGTGAAGACTTTTTTTCCCTGCAGATGGGGAACTACTGAAAGTCATTACAGAATGACGCCCTTTCATATCGACAGTGAAGCATTCTGGGTGCTGATCACTCACAGGAAGGAAGCGGATTGACTATCTGTCTTGCTGCCAGGGCTTTAAGGATGCAAAATGTATGTGTGCATGTGGTGAAATCCAGATGTTGTTTGAAGGCCTCTGGGTTTGTTAAAGAACAAACATCATGGAAACCAGGCAGGTCAGAGAGAAAGTTATGGAGAAGTTTAAAGATTATCTCTAAGAGCTTTCCTAAAAATGGAAAGAGTGTGAGAAAACTGCATGTCTACAAGTCCATGGTAACTCTGGAGGAGCTGCAGTGATCCACAGTTCAGGTACAAACTGTTGACACGACAACTATCAATCATTATTGATGAACTCCGTTCAAACCAGATATTTACATACATCAAATTAAAAGGCACATTCTTTTCTTCTCACTCTGAAGGAAACTGTGTGAAGGAAACCCAAACGGTTTGACCCAAGTCATACAATTTACAAGACAATTATCCCTGATCCTGACCAAATGTTTGTAAACTTCTAAATCTGAAGAAAGTTACAAAAAATCTCTAAAATATTCTGACAGCATTTAGCAGGTAAAAATAATTTTGGTAATTATAACTAACCTAAAACAAGAGAAGTTTGGTCTGATTTAACTTCACACAGTAATATGCATATGTGTATTTATTTGGTATATTTAAATATCTGGTTTCATTTGTAAGTGTGTTTGTGTGGTCTAGTTAAAGCCAGTCCGATAACCAACTAAGGATCAAATGTGAATCAAAAAACAAAGATTTTGGAAACCACGTATCCTGATTTCCCACTTCAACATGTCAAACTACTATCAGTCTATCACTTAAAACCCAAAATGTTATATTAAAGTTTGTAGCAAGAATAAATACAAGGATGTACAAATGAATGAAAGAGTGAATACTTTATTCATTTTGAAGTAGGACATTTAATCCAGTTGCCACATCCATCATCCAGGACAACTAAAGCAAAATATGAAAATCTTCTGGGTGTATAAATTATTTTTGCAAGCATTTCTGCTCCAAATTAAAGTCGCAATCTAATTAAATTTAGTTATGAAAACAAGCTGGCAAATATAAAACATGTTTTTTAGGAGCTGTAGAAGATAAATAGTTTCATCTTAAAGCGTCACAAAATTACCTAAAAACAAGTTCACTTGGTTTTGTGCTTTAATTACATGTACCTATTTTGCTGGGTCAAATAGATTTTTTTCTTTTTATCTGTGCTGAATAGGGAGACCACCGTTTAGCCTTCAGGTGTTAACAGCTATTCGTCTCATCTGAGTTTAGCTTCTCTTAAATGAAGCACTCTTTCATATCCTTGCACTTATCCCTCTCAGCACAGAAAATTTACTTCACTGCTTGAACCCTGCAGAGATCCCTGATGTGAGGCGCAGAGCTGAAGCCAGAGCTTCATGAACACACGCAGGCGTGCCAAGGCTCCGGAGGAGCAGAACCTGGGTCGCGTAGCATCACTTTTCACACTGAATGGATGTCTCAAGCATGGCTTAATGTGTCCAACTTTTTCCTCATCTCAGATGTAAAATGATGCTATTTAAGCAAGTTTTTTCACTTTCTCGTTAGCCAGATTCTCCACACCAGCTGCAGGATGTTTTCTCAGACTTTCTGGACTGTCTAACACGTGAAGAAATGCCTCAAAATGGGATTCAATTTGTTCTGCTCAGCTTTTTATCCATGATTTCTTTCATCCCTCTGCTTTAACTCATATCCCCCTGAGTTTTGGGGTAAGTTCCTTTCATTGGTGAGATTAAATTTTCCCTGGCACTGAACTGCAGCACAGTTTTTAGGTTAGAGGGGTTGGAGGGAACACGTCATACAGCAGCGTGTCTCTTAAAAACAATCCAGGAGGAGGTGCATCAATGAAGAGTAAAGAAAAGAAAGATTTGGTTTTAGATAAACAGAAAAACCCAACAACAGAAGGAGGAAAAATTCAAAACAAGCTAATTACAGGTGAGAAGATGGGAAGGTGGTGCATTTATAAAATGCATTTGCACTTTTACATTCCTTTATCATTGAATGTTTTCATAATAAATGTTAGGTAAACTTTTTGACAAAATCAAGTTGTTGCAGGTTCTGGCACAAATTAAACTAGTGGAAAAACAAAGTAAATCACTATAAAACCAAACTTAATATGCACTAATTTCAAATTCCTTTAAAAATAATATTAGATATATACAACCTGAGATAAACAGTAAATTACATTACACAGTGTCACTATTTATTTAGCAAACTAAACTGAAATGAAGAAGCAGCATAAAGCAGCCTTTCCCCTGCAATTAAAAGAGTCAAGGGCAGCAAAGCGCAGCTAATTAACTGTAGTTAATTAACTGATCAAGCAGCTCTAAACCACAGTGTGAGGCTTTGAACCACTCTGTTATTCTGTTACTGTAATGCCACTGATGAACAAAATCCGCAAATAAGCAATGCAAAAAGGTGATCAACGCATCTGAGAGAGATAAGAGATGAGAAATGTGAGAAAAATACAGAATCATAAACGTGTCAAACCATAGGCAGTTCTTTTGCCACAAAGCACAACAACACTTTTGTTTATTTTTCTTTATTTGATATATGTTTTAATTTCATTTTTACTTTTTGCCATGTTTGGAAAATTTCAGATTGTTAGGAACGTCAGGAAGGTTAAACGACTGCGTCTGATCAGCCTGCAGTCATTGAACCAGCCTCTCATTTCCTTTCTTTATGCAGCATTAATCATTCTAGAGTTGGCTCTAAGGTCATATGTCCAACAGGGGATGTTTGACTCAAAATGGGTCAAGCAACATGAACATTATTATCCTTATAAAAAGAAACAAAATGAGTCAAAAAGAGGCACATCGAGGTGCAGTCTAACCCTCAATCCAACTGAAATGTAAGGATAAAACCTTCAGAGTTGTGCACAATGTATGTCTAATATCAAAGATTATAACTGATAACAGGGAGATGATTAAATATTTTAAGAAAATAATAGTTTCTATTTTATTGCATATAGAGTTCACCTGTCTACACCAGGGTCTCTGCGATTCCCTGAAAACTCTTAAATTAATGAAATTTAAGTTAATCTAACTTAAATTGGAGGAAAAACAAAGTAATCTAAATTTACGTTGGTCTTAAATACGTTAATCATAGGTCATACATTTTGTTGTGGCAGGATTATTTAATCTTGTATGTTCTATATATAAAAAATGTTTCTTGCAGGACTTTTCCGTCAGGTAAAAGTTTGAGTTGTGCGCAGATATCTTCATTTTTCTGTGACCCAAGGCAGCTGAAACTGTCGCTAACTAGCTGCTAATATACCCTGGCGAGCTAGCTCGGTTTTGTTGACAGTTGGCATGACGATGTTTGTCTTCGCCATCGGCTCACATCTGTTGCCAATCCACACAACGCTAGGTGCATTCTGTGCAAAATAACATGCAATTTTCTTCTGCGCATTTCTGTCCTGATACAGGTTTTCAATTTCTTTCATAGTGGTCTTAAAAAACCACTATGTCTTGAATTTGAGTTGGTGTAACCTGCAGAAACCCAACCCTAATCCTGTACGAGGTCATGTGGGTGAAACTGTTCCCGGTATTCCCAGTCACTGAAAGACAATTGAAAGACACTGTAATCCTCATCAGTTTCATCCCCGAGGTTTCAAGTTTGTCGAGGTTAAAGTCTCTACAGAAGAGAGTTGGATTTCCGTTTCCTGATGACTTCCAGTTTGAGTCTGACCTGAGAGTTGAACTCAAGAAGAAACACATTTGCTTTTCTGTGAGTAAAACTTGTTGAACCTATCGGAGTTGTAGTCTGGCGTTTTGGGTCCAACTTGTACTTAGGCCTTCATCTTTTTCCTCTTGATCCTCTTATTGCTCTCCCTGATCTGTCTCTCACTGTCAATCCTCTGCTGTCCTAATATTTCTGCAGCCTTCATGTTTGGAACAATTTCTCCTCAATCTCAAAAGAGAACTTTTTGGGGAAACAAACACTGATGTGTATAACTGTTGGCTCCGATTTGAGCTTTTCCTCTGTGTTCTGATTGTGAATTGATTGTCCTCCGCTTATCTCCCAGATCAGTTCAGCTGAGGGGATGGCCCAACTTCCTGGCAGAGATCAATAAAGTTTCATGAAGCTCTGAACAGAAATAATTCCTCACAGTCAGATGGGCTGAACAGAGAACGCAGTTTTGTCTTTAGTCTTTTACGCAGGAAGAGTCGAGAATGACACATCCTTCACACAAGCGGATAAATAGTCCCAGTGAAGTGCGGATAAGTCCATTTTAAGCCACCACTTATTCATTTGAATCTCAATGCAAAGCGTGTCACGGCTTGTTCCGCAAAATGAAGCTAAAAAAAGGGAGAGAATTGAGCTTTGTTTACGCCAAACTCCAATCTGCTGTCTTCCAATTTCCATTTTTTTCACAGAGGATCAGTTACAACCATCGTTGGAGAATTGGAGCAGGAGGCAACAGAATCGAGGGGACAGAGACACAATGAGAGGAGCTATTTTCTGTCTTTCTCCTCTGAGTATCTGATTTGAATGGCAGCTGATGGATTTAGCGTGAAGAGGAGATGTGGCAGCCAACCAACGCGGCTTCAAATATAGAAAACCGCTTCTGCTGCGAATGCTTCGCTTCAATTAGGGGAGGGAAGGAAAACAAGATGTAGGGGACTAAATTAAAATACAGTCACGCCCACAGGGTGTCACAAAGCCGATGATGAAAACTATTAACTTGAAAGACAAGTTTGTATATAAAGAGCTTTCAACAAACCTGTTTGTCGCAACCTGCTATGCAGCGCAACAGGGGGAGAAAAACATCTGTGATCAGCACGAGCACGAGACATTAAAGATGAGAAGGAAAGTGCAAGAAGATCTAAAACACATAAAAGGCAAAAGCAAGCACAAACCAGAAACAGCATGACGACCTCCTCAAAACTCAGAGATCCAAGTTGGGGTTTTTTAAGGCTTCAAAAGAGAAAAATAAAAAGGGTATTTGCTGTAAAAATATTTCCAAAGAGGAGAAAATACAGAGTTTTGCAATCAGCTGCCTAAGAGAGCATGAACAGAAACTAAATGCAGCGCCGACATCTCATTCTAAAAACTCTTTGGCTTTTGGGTCTAAAATATAAAAGCAGAAATGAAACAGATTTAGGTCTTTACAGCATATTTTATTGAAAGAACAAAAAGACTCTACATCCACAGGACAAGAGAGGCTGCATGGGAATTCGCCCAACCAGTCTACCTGTGTTTTGTGGACTTAGAGACGGCGTTCGACCTTGTCGCTCAGCATGGTGGTCTAGGCCTCTTAAAACAGTCGCACCCTGATCAAACGTTGTCAGAGAGTGGTCCCTTTTGCTGGCAGGAAGTCGGACTTGTTTCCAGTGAGAGTTGGATTTCACCAACGTTGACCTAGTTAGCTGCTTGGCAATGCTTTTTTTCATCTTGATCGTTAAGGGTGCATTCACACCAGCCCTGTTTAGACCGCTTTAATCAAACTCTGGTTCATTTGTCCAGAAAGTTCAGTTTCTTTGCAGAGGTGTAAATGCACAATCAAACTCTGGGTCTCAGATCAATTATCTGTCCAGTTCAAATGCGTATGTGAATGCTAAGTGGACTGTAAGCCACTCCAAAGCAGGAAGCGGACTACAGTACAGGGAATTATGGGTAAATACAACCAAAACAAACTTGTGTGTCTAGCGCTAGCATTTGAATTGGCTTTTGGTCTTTTACCAACAACAAAAGTGAAATCCTGCAACTGCTAAAATCTGACGCCACTCCGTTTTTGGTTACATTTTTATGAGGAAGGAAGTTGCACTCAGTGTCTTCTTCAGAGGTTTTTGTTTTGTTTCCTTCAGTAGTTCTTGCTGCAGCGCCACCACAGGTGTTTGAAAGGGTTTGGTTCATCTCACAGTTCAAAATTAAACAAATGCTAAAATTTTCAAATGACTATGTGGGTTTGAGAATACCCTTAATTTTGCCTATTACGCTTTTTTTCTTTTCCTGATTGTCATTTTTATTTTTGCACAATAATCAATAATAGCCAAAAAAATATAAATTGGTATAGCTGTTATTGTAATTTAGGTCATTGTTGACCTAAACTACCAGATAGCGTTTTTATTCCTTGACAGAATGACAAAAGATCAGTGTACTCCTGCTGTTTGTGTGCATCAGGTGACTTTAGACACACAAACAGAGACACAGCTGTGTTGGCTCTGGAGAAGGATCAGAGCAAGCTGCATGACACTCATGACAGCAATGTGTTTCTGTCTGGGTGAAGGCCCAACCATTATCGCTGTGTCTGCCACCATCCATTTTACCCATAATAAGTGCAAATGCTCACACTGATGTGTATTTGACCGCTGGTGCTTGTACGTGTTCGATTGACAGTTTGGGATGTATTTCTGTAGTGACTTGCTGTCTGCTGGTGTTCTGGTGGGACTGGTTGCCAGGACAACAAAACTTATGTTTTCAAAATGTGAATGCACCCCAGCTTTGTGTTGTTGTGTTTGTGATTTATTTTGTGTGTAGACTTAAAAACTTTCTCAGACATGTGACACAATATCTGTTTTTCAATGGTTGGAAAAAACAAGAGTTTCTATTCTGAGCTCAATTGATATATTGAAGAGTTTCTGACAGCCTTTGAATGTTTATGTTAAAACAATTTATTATTTCCTTCAGATAGATTTCTGCTTTTTCAAATAATTTCTTTAAATAGAAAAACATATTTCAAGTAAAACAATGCAAAAAGATCAAAAATCAATGTCACTACATTTCTAAATTTACTTATAACCTTTTGAAAAATCATTAGAAAATATACAGCCCTCAAATCTATTTTTATCTGTTTCTACTTTTATTATTATGAATTATCTCTGGTGAAGAGGTCCAAACCTAAAAGGCTTGGAAGACCTCTTGCCATCACCCTAATCTTTAGGTCCCGGCAGATTTTCTGCCAGATTCAAGTCGGGACTCTTTCTGGGTCACTCCAAAATGTAGGTAAAACTCACAGTAATAATACATGTGCCTGTATTATTAAAAGACTGGATTAAATCTAAGTCTGCTAGTTTATTTTACGACAAATAAGTGAAATGAATTATAAATTGGATGGATGGAGGGAAGTGGAGTAAAACAGTTATTGCTCCTTGAGCACAAAGGTACATGTTTGCCTCAAATATTGTCCAAAGTCTTTACATAATTTTATCTGTCACTGTGCTGTGGGATGTAATTTCTGTCTATCTACCTGTTGCATACACAACCAGTCATTCTAGTTTTCATTTGATTGTTTCTATGGTTTCCAGCCTGCTTACATTTGCATCAGAGTATGTTATATTCCATTCTGATTGCTTTGAAAGTTGAAATGAGCTATTACTGAGTTCAAACGGCTGCTTTTTTTAGGTGTTGGTATATGCAACAATCGAGTTGAAAGAAGTATGCTCATGTCTAACCTGTGCTAAGCATGAAAATTATAGTTATATGTAAAAACAAACTAAAAGAGAAGATATGTGCTGCAGAAGAAACTCAAGCCCATGTTGTCATTCTGCAATCAAGTCAAAGCAAAGCCATTGAACAAACCTTCCTCTGTTGGTGAACCCAGCTCTCCATCTGGTCCCTTGGAGCCAGCGGACAGAGGCCTGCTGCATCCTAATTAACCACCTTATAGAATGGCCTACTTTACCTCAGCACACTCACACACATGCGAAGAAAGCCAAAGTCCTGCAGGCACTCAGTTAATTAAGCCCCATTTTTCACTACTGATGAAGAGAGGGGGATGAAAAAGGAAGACCAGTGAAGGAAAGAGAAGAGACAGAGAGACAGAGAGAGAGAGAGTTTGGAGCAAAGATAACAAGGCAGATAATGATGAGAATTACACATGACAAGAATTTGAGAAATCAATCCATAAATTTCCCTATTGGGGACAGAACACACAAAACACCAACTAATGTGCAATAATTAAAATCAAATCAACTTTTTTTCATGAAAGACAATTTCTCTATTTCCCTTTCTTAATCCTCAGTTTTCCATTATCTCCATTAGGAATCTTTGGGCTATAATCTACTGATATGTTAAGCGTGTAACCAACTAGTCATCCTGACTAGCATTTCCTAATGTCAGGCACAAAAAGCTAATTGCATAAAAGCTGTTTAAAAGTCATCAAAGATAAAAGGTAGACAGAATCCCAATCAGTTTTTTAATTGTTCTTTATCTCATTTTGAGAAAATACAGAGGAAGACCTTGCATGTCTTTGCAGGTGGAGACTACAGGTGAACTATAACCAATCTGCAGCAGAGATGCTAACCTTGTTGCTCATCATCACTCAAGTTTTTGAATAAATCTAGTCATAAACTAAAAAAATTAACCTGTTCGGTGTATTTTCTTATATAATTTATTAGTAATATAATTTTATAATTTCTTATATACATTTATCAGTGGCTGATTTTTTCTTTTTGATTGTTGCATTCTTTGTATGGCTTATTTTTTCTGTTTTAAAAAGCTACTTTAAATTTTTCTTGATTTGTATTTTTAAGCTAGATATGGTGAGAGTATTAAGAATACCCTCAGGTCCTTTTTTTTTATTTCAGTTGAATCAAAATAGCCATATATGGAAACAAAACTGATGTAAAATGTATATTACAGAACATAACACAGAAGAAAATCTGTCAGTGTGTGTTAGTACAGAGTGCCCTCTTCCTGACCACTAACCTAATCCACGACGAGTCCTCACTGAGACAAAATGACGTCTGGGCTCTCAGGAAAGCGTGTAGGAGGAGCGAAAAGCTACACAGAAACTCAATTAGAGTTGGATTCTGTGGTTAGAGTGGAAACGAAGGAGGAAAAAATAAAAAGCGCAGAGGCAAGATATCTGTGATGAGTTGAATGCAACGGCATTATTTTTTCAACAGCGACAAAGACAAAAAAAGACCAGAACGGATGCAGGTTGAAGTAGTTTTGATTGGTTTAGAAATGATTAGAAGAAAATAAAGAACTCTGAGAGATAATGTTTCCTGGTTTTCTCAATCATACTGAATCAGGACCCAAACAAGTCATTAGATCAATTTTTATAAAAACCCAAAAAACAAAAAGGAAAAAAGCAAGCGGATGCTCAGTAGCACCATTACCTTGCATTAAGAAGGTCCTGGGTTCAAATTCTTTCTGATTGGAGTTTCTGCACCACCTTCCTTCCACAGTCCAAAACCATGTTTATTAAATTAATTAACTACTCTATATTACTCAGACCATGCATAGTCTGAGTATGCATGGTTGCATTTCTCTGTGTTGACTTAATCCTGAAAAGTTTATTAAACAGAGAGTGGAATGTGAATATGCTGAATTAAATTATGACTTTAATACATTCAGGATTTAATTTGTATTTTGTATGTGAAAATAATAAATGAATAAATAAAAGTTTTTTTTGAGCTATTAAATGACATAGAGCTAATAACTAAAGTTGCCTCAGATTTTCTTAAGACATTTTCTGGATCCAGATTTCATTCCTGCTGCTGAGTTAATAATTAACCATTTTAACCACTTACCTTCAAGCTATTTCAGCCCCGTTTAATAATACAGGAGTTGAATTAACTGATTTATGTTAAATATTATAGCCTAAAGTTATCTACCTTTGTGTGAACGTGACAAAATACAAGAAGATTAAAAAGAACCAAGACAAAACTCCTTTGATTGCACCTGAAATTCTCCTCGTAAAGCAAAGTTATACAAGTTATATTCTATTTGACCTGGCAAATGCCAAATTGAAAACAAGTGAAATTAATGTAAACATGATGTTGCAATGTACTGAATTATGCAGGACGGTTAGAATATGTATGCAGAAAAATTCCAGGGGCTGTAATGACACAAACTAGAGGCTTGGAGATCAAAAGGGGGATCAGATGAGACTTTAAAGCAACATAAATTAAATATGGCCGCTGTGTCCACAGAACGAACTGATGACATCATTGCATCAGCCGCCATCACTCAATTCCCAGTGAGCCCAGGCTGAAACTAAGCGCAGCTTTGCTCCAGTTGGCAATCAGGATCTCTGTTTCCCACGGAGGAGAATGCAAAGCCCTGGGGGGAGGAAAGGGGTGGTGGAGGGTTGCCGCTTTTTGCTCAGGAGCACCACGGCCGCTGAGTCCAATCAATACAGGCAAAAAGTGGATCCACAGGCCTGATTTGTATTGACACGGTTGCAGGGAGGATCAATAATACAGGAGGGAAAACAGATGGGTGGGTGAGGAGGAAAAACATTGGAAAAGATACAACAAGGGAGAGAAAAAAGTGGCAACGGACACAGAATCACTGTTAAAAGAAGGGAAAATCAACAACAACAAATGTATCTTCCTGATGTCTTCTTTAGAAAAAAGACGTATTATAAAAAGCGTGATGAGTAGAAGAGGATGCACCGCCAGATCAGTGTTTGTTTTAATCTGGTAGCGTCGACAGGTAGAGTGCTGCTACGAGTCGGCAAAAAATAACAAAGGCTTTCAACAATCGGAGGGACGTACTGGATGTGTGTGTCTCTGCGTTTGTGAGAGACAGTGAGATTGGTTCTGCAAGAGTTACACCAGAAGATGAAAAGATGACTAGAAAGGCAGAGAACATGAAAGGGAGGGTAAAAACTGCTGAAAGGAAAAGGAAAATCAAACATTTGCAAGCTCAAACTTGATAAAATCAAGCAAGAGAAAATTGAGTAAAAAATAAATAAACGGGTAAGAAAATGAGAATAGATGGCAAAAAAAGACAGAAAATAAAGGGAGAAAAAGATTAAAAAAAAGAAAACGCTGAAAAAAAATCAAATTACAACAGGTTATAAGGATTACACCTGGAGATCAAACTAGAACATCCAAAATGGGATGGAAGTGAGACAAGAAAGACCCCCAACAAGATCAATCCAGGATGCATAATTCTCAACAAGAGAAAGACAAACCAGAACATCTTAGACTAGTACAGACATTCAGAGTAGCGTCAAATCTTTCCAGTCCAGTGTTGTCCAAGTCAAGTCCTTGAGGTTGGTGTTCCTGCTCCAAGACCCCTCATTTAAGTGATGGCATTTCCTCTCAAACATTCAGAGACCAACAACTTTACATGAGGAACAATAAAACATGCAGGACACCAGCTCAAGGACATAGACTGCGTTCACACAAAAGATCTTGTGGCCCAATTCTGATCCTTTGTTGAAATCCATTTTTTTACATGGTTTGTTATACTACTAATTAAATGAAATTAGAATGAGACTTCTGTGGGAACAGTTTACATCCCCAAAGTCTGTTTGATGTATAATCAGAAACATGAGTGGTGGGATTGTGATGTGATTCACTTCAGTAACACATACTTCTTTCATAATTTCATAAACTTAATTTTCAGGCATTGTTTACGTCCAGATTTACCATCTCTGGCTTTTTCTGGTGCAGAATTATGATGCATCTCTCACACGAATGACATAAAAGCTGGATAAAGTGCAACATGACCAGACAGACTGCAGACACCTTGAAAACAATCTGATAAGTATCTGTATTATTACCACATATGGAAGTGGCACAGATTGGATTTTTGGCGGGTGAAAAGTTCAGAATTGGGCTCTGGCTTTTCACTGCAGTGAAAAATATGGATATAAGTCACATTTGGGCAAAAATAAATTTGTATTTTAGTCGCACTAGCAAAGAAAAGAAGCTTTTGGGGTTTAAGGTGAGAGCATCTTGAGCCGATGTCCAACAGTCCCCTTTCGATGTGGAGAAACAGTGGCTCCACACTTAGCTCCCTCCTAGCTCATTTCAATCACGTGTTTACAGGATCTTGTTCTTTTAATCATGACCCAAAATTAGGGTCATCACTTTTTGGGTCAGCATCATTACTGTTGTTATGGTTCCAATCTCTCCAGACTGTCAGTCTGAGTTTAAGTCTGACTTAAACTCAGACTTAAACTTCTCCACTTGATGAACGTCCTGGTCTTACACCATCCCTGTACTGTAACAAATAAATCAAGTAAGTTGGATTATGGAGCATTTAAAAAGCGTTGGGAAGGGAAGGGTCTATCTAGGGACAGGAGCCAGCTGGTTGTGGGCTATTTCTGTGGTAGCTCCTCATCTCTCACTTTGCATCCTCATGCTAACTTAACTTCCAGTGTAATCTGAGAAACAGCGACTGTCGTCTAAATTATGAATATCTGAGGACTTTTGTCAACCATTAAAAAATAAAGCGGTGAAACTTTAATGCGGCACTTCCTTGATTATTGATGGAGAATCTCTTTGGATGACAAATGCGGGGGTGTGATGGTTGCGTCTGCTCAAATTTATAACCATGTGGGCCTCTTCCTCGGTTTGTGCACGGACATACAGTAGGTGCATTGTGACAGCACTTGAGAATCAGGTTTGTAATTCATGCTTGTTTAAATGATCCGTCTCCTCTCAGCTGGTGGAGGCTCTCTGCTTGTGGGTGGGGCCAATATATAACGGCCAACCACCTCCAGGGACTTGAAGGAGTGCAGCTGTGGAGCTCCTGGCTCTGCATCTGGGTAACGCCGTGGATTTTAGTGCGTCGCTGTGAGCTTTTTAAATTCAGTGTGTAAGTGTCTGTCACTCAGTAAACGTGTGGCAAAAACTAAAAGGTGATGTAGAGGGCCGCACTGGGTTAAACCGGTGAATTAGTTACTGTCAGACGCGTGCTTCATTGAACTCCAGGC